>JAECUM010031654.1:0-20314 GCA_016617855.1 Megalonaias nervosa
TCCTTTATTTGAGTTTTTATGCTGTTCCTTTTTATGCGATTGTACAATGACAACGTTATCCCTTAGAGTTTGTTCCACACAGCACGGCGAATTTTATCCTACCTGTAGCTCAGTGAATGTTCAGGTCAAAGTCATTAAACGTAGCTAAACGTACCTAATTCGTTTTACATACTTTGTGTGAAACGAATTAGGTAGATTTAGCTACAATTAATGATGCTGAGATGAAAATTTACTGAGTTACAGGTAGGATAAAATTCATGATGTTGTGTGGAATGAACTATAGTATAATACTGACGAACAAATTAAAGTGAGTAATACGACAATAGGCTATCAAGTTTCTTTCTTTTGTGAAAAATCGTTTGCATCGAAAGCATTGGAATAAACAATGTTTTATGCTCGCTAAATCAAGTACTATTTTTGCATATTTTACCGCGAATAGTTGAATTTGAACGTGCTTCTATTTTTCTTAAGTCTAACGGGGACACACCTAGCAGCTAACCCGTTGCATAGGCATAAGTATCATCGTTATTTCATACAATATCATGACCATGTGCTTTCAACAGCGATCATTGAGTTCGATGATTAAACTTTGTCAATCTCGTGTTTTACTGACTAAGAGGTAAGTGAGGACAATTTTTAAAAAAATCCGATTCTTTTAAACGAAATTGTTTTAGGAATGACTTGGAATATATGTAGAAATATAAAACATAACTTTGCTATCATCATGTCTTGAAAAATGAAGACCTTATTTGGTGACTGGTCTTACTCAAAGTATCGTAACAACCTTCAGACAAAAGAAAATCCTTCCTTAGATCAATGTGGAAACATTAATTTTGGATACTGTTCCGTTAGGAAGGTCGAAAATCAGTACACAATACCTGTGTACATGACAGATGTGTCCAAAACTTTGACCCCTGTTTATATGTACATGAAAGTTTCCCTAAAGTTCTTTTCAACAGATTCAATGTCATAGGTTCTCTTGTTTTACCAGAATGATGTTAAATTGTTTGCCTTTAAAACTTGTAAAATTTAAATCTTGTGGATCTATGAGAACAGTATATTCTTCTAAATAATCATTCTTTGTAGAGAAAAAAGTGCAATTTTATTCTGGAACGTAGAGACATTTTGGTCTAGTGCTTATCACACTGAGTTTGACCTCTTATCCCGTTGAATGCCACAAAATTCAGTACATAGGTTCAGGGTCATCGTGTTGATCACTTTCTAATCTTGACTTTCGACATACATTTCAATATCACTTATCGGTGCATGTGAACCTATTGACGCTTACACAAGTTTTCAAATTTTAACTTTATGAGAAAAAGTTTAATACAGTACTCTATTTTCAAGCTATTTCATTCCATGGTCTCAAAGATGGAAATAGTGTGCGTCAAAAGCAGATTTCATCTATATATCTAAAAAAAACCAAACTTTGTCTCAGTTACTGGAAGACTAGTCATTTCTTTCGCAACAATGACAGTAATCAAACAATAACCAATTTTCAAGAGTGTAGGACAATCTGAACAGTGTGGAGAAGACATGTTTTTGTTTATTATTTTATGCTCTCTGATTTTCATTTCTATATATATATATATATATATATATATATATATATATATATATATATAAAGTTTTATCGCCTATGGCAACCTCCGTCATGGCTTCTCTGTGCAACATATAAAATAACATCGTACATAGAGTGATCCGGATTATTGCTGACCATTTCCAAGCTAGACAGGGTGTCCTGATCATTTCCAAGCTAGACAGGGTGTGCAAGCGATACCGTGTATGCTCACGGTCAGAAGAGTTTCAAGCCAGACATGTGCAGGTAGTCTTTCAGTCAAACCCCTAAGCATCTGTACTCGAAAGGTAGAGAAAGAGACACACGAGTCTGCTGTATATTGATTGAGTTAACTACAACAATACAAGAGACTCACGAGTCTATTGCTTATTGATTATGTGCAGTACAGCAATACAAGAAACAGGAGTCTATTGATTGTGTACAGTACAAAAATACACGAGAGACACGAGTCCATTGCCTATTGACTGTGAGCAGGACAGCAATACAAAAACACGAGCTTATTGTCTATTGATTGTGTACAGTACAGCAATGCAAGAGACACACGAATCTATTGTCTCTTGAATGTGGGCTGTACAGCAATACACGATATACAGTCTGTTGTCTGTTGATTGTGTGAAGTACAACAATACATCTTTCACTTTATTGTTAATTACCCAATCAAGTTGATAAGAACAAGTTTTTCCAATAATATTTTGCTTCCCATGCTAAAATGCATATGCGTTCTTGCATTTGCGTTCTGACTGAATGGAAGACATTTTGTCTTCATGTCAAGTACATAGACCTACATGTACACTGAAAATGAATCCACAGGGACAGAGCAAAAATTAATCCCCGGTCATGTTGTTATTGATATTAATGTCTATTGATATAGTTAGATTGAAATCAACATTTAATTTATCAGTATTATTTATACGACCATAAATAGAAAATATTACCTTCATAGAATGTTAATTTATTAAATATTGGTCCAGTGCTTATCATCAAGTACATCTTGAAATCAAACATTTGAATAAAGTTGTCTTTGATAACCGATTTCTCTACAGTCTTCAACTATCCGACGATATTACGTTACATGCCAAAGAATACATTTTTATTTTTTTATTTTTGCGTGAGCCAATATATATTTCAGTGAGTACAATACATGTCTGAAAGAATTCTTATGGTGTCAGTGCGTCCAAATGATGTTAAAACATGGTGGGAATGCATCAACCTGACACAGAAGACAGTTTCTGCGTATCATGATTGGTATTTTCCCGCTAGTTTCAAAATTTGTTTTTGTTCTTATCGAATGTCATGGACATTTTCCAAACAATTTTTTTCTATAAATTCTAAAACATTTATGTCAAAGTTGACCATAAAAGTTAAGATGTGAGAATGCGATTTTATCATTCGTGTTTCATTATCGTGAGGAGACCGCCATAGATTGTGGTCTGAAAGATTATTTGGGCACCTAGTGTCTTCAAAATGCTGAGAAACAAACCTTCTGGGATATCACTACCTTTACGACGTGGATGCATTCGAAAAGGCCTGGTTCAAAATCAGGGAGAAGACGATAATGAGGTCACATAAAAGCGTCCTCTCGTTTTATCTGTTTCACTCCTGCCGCAAGGACTGATCTCGCGTTGCTCCTGAGCGAAATCCGTCATGAAAACAGTTTTGCTTTTCCTTTTAGTGGGCTACTGCGCTGCTCAACCTCCAACTCCCTGCGGTAAGTTATGTAGAAATTAAATGGGCTCGTTCATTTCAATATGAAATATATTCGGGGTTCGTTTATTAAACAGAAATTTAATAAATTCGAAATATAAAATTAAAGTTTGTGCTAGGAAAGGTTATCTCTAAGATAATGAAGTGTAGTGTAGTTCCGTAGCAAAGTAAAGTTTGTTCTTATTAGTCTGTCGCCTTCGACACAATATACTTAAGAAGACAGACAAATCGGTCTCATAATTGCTTATTAAAACATCGAAAGCTTATTCAACCTACGAAAACATCAGCTTTTCTGATAGCGATCTATGGCGCACGACGTGCTATAATGGATGTTTGCAGATATTGACATTTTTTGGTGAAAAAAGTTTTAATTTGGTGCAGAATGTACAAACAATCGTCAAATTCATGAATGATTTTATGACATTCCAGTAATTTGTGTGTAGCTTTACTGTCATTATAAACGTTATTTCCTGAGTGTGAAAACCGTTTTAAACTAGTAACACTGTGATTGATATTTAAAATCAAAGGTCTCTTTATTTTTTAGAATGCAGTACTCTTTCTTTTCTGTAATATTTGCCTCCCCCCTCCGCAAGTTTGTACCAACTCCCCCAACGATGATTGAAAAACTTCATAAAACTTCCTTATTTCATTCATTAATTTATTATTTCTAACCTGATTGTCGCCAATAGGTCCCAGTCATGGTTTAGCGTTTCTAACAAAAAAATAGTTCTTTTACTAACAAGGTGTCCCTATTTGCGAGTGTATTTTTTCAGACAACAGGAGTCATGTTGAAATTCATCGTGTTCGATAAGCTCCGAATAATTCCGTAAGTTTACGTAACTTTGGGAGTTTCATCTCTTTGAACCATGCACAAGATTTAAAACGCTTGACCTTATGATCTTACTTAAATTTTTATGAATTGTTGAAACTAGATATTGCAACTACTGCATACAGAGGACACACTGTTTACCTTCTATTGATGTGTAGTCTCGGGACATCGTCTCTTCAATTAAAATGGACTTTCCCAGGAATCGGAAAAGGGCAGTTGAGCTCGTTCATTATTTGCACTGAAAACTCCAGTTTTGTTTGCAACTCGAACAAGATGACAGTTTTATGGACTCTTAAGCAACAGTTAAGTTAGAAATTATAAATTAATGAAAGAAATGACTCAGTTTTGTGCATTTTTTTAAACCTTGGTGCTTGGGGTAGGGTAGATTGGCGGGTGGGGGGTGGGGAGGTTGCAGGTTGGGTTTGGCGAATGCTTTACTAGCAAAAACCAAAGCAAAAACAAAAACAAAACAACACCCCCCACCCACCTACTGCCCCTAAAAAAACTATCCTCCAGTTGTCCATAATTATCAGTTTATGACACCTAGCTATTACCACCCGACTGATACATATTATTTACCATAACACATTCGTTATGTTAGTAGTACAACATGTATCGTCTCTCTTTTCAACAGATGCACCGAAGCAATGGGAAGGGAGGACATTCATTGTAAGTAGCTACAAATAGCACCGACCCCCTATTACCCTCCCCAATACAACAATAACATTCTTCTGGAGCTTCATTCCTTATTTATTCCATTTCTGGATATGGTGTATTACAGAGTATATCTGACGTTACGAAAGAAAACACTCCCAACGGGTTGAAGCATGAATGAACATTCAAATATGTCCCATTTCTAAATTTAAGTATGTCCTATTTCCAATTTGAAGTATGTCCCATTCCAAATTTAGGTATCATATTATGATTTTTTTGTATACGCATAAAGTTTTGCCTACAATGCTAAAGCTTATATAGTCTATTTTATCAAGGTTCGGACATTGTATCTTTGCTTTTCATGTAATGCAATGTCGCTCTATTGCCGTTAATTTTGGTTATTTACGTGAGTGGACTTTGTCATTCAAAATCTTAATGTTCTTGTGAAAGATGTTACGTTTCGGCTCGTTTAAAGTAACATAAAGAAAAGAGTGACTACAACCAGCTTTGCAAGTTTTAACAAAAATAATTTATTTCCCTAGAAAACACGGTGAAAAGGTAAAAATATGAAACAAGACTTACGATTTATGAAGAAGATCCTAAAATGTGTCCTAAAATTGTGAAAAGCATAAGTCCTGTAAATAAACAGTTCTAAATTGAAGTCTGAATCTCAATTCCGTTCCAAGATGGCGGATGACGACGTCAGACGAAGGTTTTACACAAGTGTCCAGAATTTTCACTGTGAATCACAAATTGTATTGTTCAGTTCCAATTTAGAACTAATTTCAGCAAATGTCTTTGTCCAAAGCCAGTTGTGTAGTTCTCCAGGGAAAATAATTATTATTTAGAAGGTAGACGAAGTAGAACTATCCTCAATAACAAAACACATGTTATTTTTCATATGTACGAACGAACAACTCTTTCCAGCACAAAAGAATACCTTCTTAAGGTATTGAAAACTCTATGTGATGCTATGATGTGACTCTCTAAGATGTTAAAATATGACTCTCCAATATGACTCTAGACTAGTTCGCAAGTACCTGAGTATTTTAAAGCAAACTAATACGTCATTTCATGTACACGCATGAAGGAATCCTGGAGATTTCGAAATATCGCCAACGTAGTACAGAATGTCCACAAGTATTATTAGTAATGACCGTGGTCACAACCAATCATTTACATAGCTATTTCCGACTGTCTACTTAATATGACAAAACCGTCATGCAAAAATCGTGCTTATGCGAGTCACATTTACGTTCTAAATAAACACGATGTTTCTAACAAAATATCAGACCCTACGAACATAATCATCATCATAATAATAATTATATTTAATGATTTAAAATGAAATAAAAATGAAATAGAAAGAATTAGAAGAAATTAAAATTTTAACACACATGTAATTTAACTACAGGGTCGTAACAAAGAAAAACCCCCAAACACGATCACAATCATATCCACGGAGATCATGTATTATATGTTGATTCTCTATTTATGCCTCTGTCTGTCTCTTTAACTTTATATACACAGAACAGGTTTGTACGAAAAAAAAATGGTATAAAATATTGATACAATAACCACATCCACACAATAAAAACACAAATATCAACAGTACAAAACAGTACAACAAAAAGAGTTGGAAATATGAACAATAACACACTACCAATATGCCCTTATCATTAGCGACATTAATATCCTTTCAAGTGATATCTTACTTTGTGTGTGTGTGTGTGTGTGTGTGTGTGTGTGTGTGTGTGTGTGTGTGTCTTTGTGTTTTTTATTATGTTTTTGAGTGTACTTGATCAACTTGAAGAAAAGATTTTGCACGTTTTAATTTTAAGCTGGGTTTATGCATTGCAAATTTATCAGAAAGTATTGTTCATGAAAAGAATCATAACTACCAGTAACATCGCACTGGTATGCAAAAATATTTGCAACGTTAAATATTTTTGGTATAACGGTAATTCTTTGCAGCTGCAACGAAAATGTTAACATTCATGTCGTTTAATTTGTATCCATATACGACATTTAGATACCTGTGTAATGTGCTTTCTGTTGTTGCAATGCTTCGTTTTACTATTGCAGCTGTATTTATTTTGTTAACAACGGTGTATAATTTTATCGTTGTGACCATATAAATTTCTACTGTACAATAATGTTACCCTTGCCACGATACAATACACCGCTAGAACGATAAAATATACCATAGCAAAACAAATACTTCCATAACACGGCTATTTTAGTCTTATTTCAAGGGTAGGTGAGTGTCGCTGCAACACGGTATAAGTACCGCTGCAAAAAAATAAATACTGTTGCAACGACACCAGTTTAAAAAGTACAGTTGCAACAGAAAACTGTATCGCTGTACGATGAATTTAAAATGTATCATTGTAACGAAAACTGTACTCAGTTGCAACAGTACCAGTAGGTTTGATCCCTATCGTACACCACAGAAAGCAGTTTGGAAAGGAACATAGACTGGTCCTTAGGAGACTTAATCTTGACTGGTCACAATGCCGTAGCTAAAATGTTTCAACTAACCCATGCGTTTTTTTTTTGTTTTTTTTATTTTTTCTTTTTTTTGTCAATGATAGCTTCAGAGTGCACAGTTAAGACTATTATTCCCTCGGATATAGCTTTGCAATTTCCTCGAACCTTTTATGAGTTTCGCAAAATCATTATCAAAAATAGCCTTTGAATATCTTTTTTATTTTGTGTTTCAAGTTCACATTTCCCTTCTAGTCTTTCTTGGCAGGCACTTGTATTGCTTTAACGTATTCTCTCTTTCTTGGCAGGCACATTGCATTACCGTAACGTTCTCTCTTTTGGGAGGCACATTGCATTACTGTAACATTTTCTCCCCGTAACGTATTCTCTGTTGGCAGGCACATCGCATTACCGTAATGTTTTCTCTTTTGGAAGGCACACTGTAATACCTTTCACTATGAACCTACCTCTCATCCCCGAGTTTTATTCCTGAAATGGCAGATGTAATTCTAGAGTTATATTATATTATCAGCCTTTGTCAGTAAAAGAAACCATGTTCACCACAGGTTTATCACTTATACAGGTGGATAGAAGCAAGATGTTTTCCGTCTTTGCCAAGATTTCCTATGACGCGACGGCGCCGAGGGTCCGCATTATTGAGCAGGTCCAATCGGGAAAAGAGACTGACTACTACGATACCCTGTATCTCCACAACATTGTGAGTATTGCAACCTAACACCATGCATATTACACCGTAACACCATGCATATGTCCTTACACCATTACACCACGCATGTTACACCCTAACACCATGTATATGTCCTTACACCCTAGCACCATGCATATCTCCAAATGTTGGGCATATACGCTCAAGACCAATTGCACACTACTTGGGGCATCTCCAGATCACTTATGGAATACAATGAATTGAGCCCTTTGTTTTAGCCCCCCCCCCCCCCGGCATCAATGTATTAGACGTTATTTCCAACCACGATTTCAACCGTAGAGTAACACCTATCCACACTCAGTCTTCCTGACATATCGCAAAAATATATTTGGAATCCCAATATCCACCTGCTACACCCAGTCTTCATAACATATTTCCATGACATATTTGGAATCTGAATATCCCCATGCTACACTCAGTCTCCAAGATTTTTTTGGGGTATTTCAATATCTGCTTGCTACACGCTGTGTCTGTCTCCCTGCTTCACCCAGTCTCTGCGACCTATCCAAGCGATATCCCTCTGCAACATTCAGTCTCTGAGACTTATTTGGTATCCTATACGAGAGCCCTCCACTCGCTACACGCAGTCTCGACGACCTAAACTATATCTCCCTGCTATTGTCAGTCTTCATAACCTATTTGACATCCCAATATCCTATAATGCACTCGGTGTTTACCACCTATTTCACATAATATCCCCTAATGCACTCTGTGTTTACCACCTATTTGGGATCCCAATATCCCCTATTGCACTCTGTGTTTACCACCTATTTGACATCCCAATATCCCCTATTGCACTCTGTGTTTACCACCTATTTGACATCCCAATATCCTCTATTGCACTCTGTGTTTACCACCTATTTGGTATCCTATTGAATTACGGAACCATGTAGTAGCATATTCACAGCTTGCACGGTACAACTCTGTACCTCTACAAACCCCCCCCCCCCCCGCCATTTCTGACACCTTGACAATGGGGATATCGTTCTTGTTCATCTTGTGTAATGTTAAAGGTATGCGTTAATACTTTAAAGGCGGTCATTGGAATCTGTGCCTGTATCTTTTTCTCGGTTATACTCAATGAAACATTCGTAATTACTGAGTGACCGATTATATAATTTCCGAACTTTGTTTCTCCTCATAATATAAACTAAATCAAACACCACCGCAACAGGGTTAAACAGTCTTTTGCATGGAATGTCGACATGTATCCCCAATTTAGCAAAATATATAAAAGTTGAATTCTTTAAATAAGATTTTATAGATTTTCAGTTTTCATTCATTCTTTGATTTAAGCCTTGTTCACTGAGGCCGCAACATGCATGCAGGGTCTATTTGAAAATCACGTGTACAATTTATTGTGAAAAATACGATTCGGATTCTGTGTTAGAACATCTTTTGAGTTTAAATCAAAGTGACATTAATTGTCGTAATCATCGTCATATCTTCATACATAAGATGAAACATCATAGAAACATATCATCACGACTAGATTATCATGGTGTGATGTATTGAATTCAGTTATAACTCACTTTCATCAAATAATTACTTCATCAAGAATGTGTAAAATATAATAAGTTAATAACATTGTATTCAAGGGCAAGGAGTACAAACTGAACCTTCGCACCAAGAAATGTAACGTCACCGACCTGACTCACCCTTTTCGGCCATTTGAAGTGCCTTCGGACGCCACCTTTGGCGGAGAGGCATTGATAGGGCTGGCTGGGTTTCCAAATGAGAACCTGATAGCCGAATTGTGGAACGGCAAGTTTGATACTAACAGTAAGTTGTTTCAAATATTCCATATTTGACAGATCATTGACGCGCCATTTCAGTCATCTAAAATCGAAGTTCATACATACATACATACATACATACATACATACATACATACATGCATACATACACACACACACCTATTTGGAAAGATGCCAACCTGATAAAATTTAGTATTAAGAACACCAAATAAAAGTAATATTCTTTCTACGAACTTTGATTTCAGTTACAAAACCTGATTTACACCTCACTGTATATTCACATGCATCTGATCCCCACCTCTTTGTGTGATTTATTTACATAGATACATCTATTTCACACCTCATTGTGTGATTTATTTACATAGATACGTGTATTTCGCACCTCGTTGTGTGATTTATTTACATAGATACATCTAATTCCCATCTCGTTGTATGATTTATTTACATAGATACATCTATTTCACACCTCGTTGTGTGATTTATTTGCACAGATACATCTGATTCCCATCTCGTTGTGTGATTTATTTACATAGATACATCTATTTCACACCTCGTTGTGTGATTTATTTGCACAGATACATCTGATTCCCATCTCGTTGTGTGATTTATTTGCATAGATTCATCTGATTCCCACCTCGTTGTGTGATTTATTTGCATAGATACATCTATTTCACACCTCGCTGTGTGATCTATTTACATAGATACGTGTATTTGGCACCTCGTTGTTTGATTTATTTATTTACATAGATACATCTGATTCCCACCTCTTTTTGTGATTTATTTACATAGATGCATCTATTTCACATCCGTTGTGTGATTTATTTACATAGATACATCTGATTCACTCTTCGTTATGTGTTTATCTGATTTACACTTCTCTATATGACCATTCCGATGGCTTAAGTGGATAGAGCGTCCACCTCGAACGCAGGATGTTCGAACCCCTACCGCGTCATACCAATGACTTATAAAAAATACAGCTGCCTTGCTTCGTGCACAGCGTTAAGAGGTTAGTATTAGGACTGGTCAGCCTCGTGTCAGGAAAATGTGATTGGGTGGGACATGATGCTACATGCCACACAGCAGACATCGTAGCGATATGGTTAAAATGGTTGGTTAAAATGGTTAAAGCTAAGTTAAAAATATAAATCACACACACACACATACCTCTTATTTTTTTTTTCATTCATATGATTCATACTTCCTTTTGTGTTTATTTGCATCGATAAGTCTGATTCGTACCTCGCTGCGTGTTTATTTTCATCGATACACCTGATTCACACCACCTCGATGTGTGTTTATTTGCATTGATCTGTGTTTATTTGCATACATACATTTGATTCACACCTCTCTGTATGTGTATCTATTTGCATCAGATTCACACCTCGCTGTGAGTATATCTATATATAATTCACACTTTGCTGTGTGTATATCTATATAAATCTAATTCACACTTCGCTGTTTATCTACATACATCTGATTCACAACTGATTTTGAAGGGGTGTTAGGGTTCCGTTACTAATTAAAGTCAGTTTTGATAAATGATGAATAAATATTGATATTCTGACTTACCGGTTGCATTTTCATCGGACCGCTCCGGTGATCTAAGTGGTTAGGGCATTTGCCTTGGGGTTCGAACCCCGGTAGAGTCATATCAAAGACTTATAATAATGGTACTAACAGCTGCATCGCTTGGCGCTCAGCATTAAGAGGTTAGTGTTAGAACCGGTCGGCCTGGTGTCAGGATAATGTGACAAGGTGGGACATCATTCTACATGTCTGCGGCATGATGCCCCAGTACTAGACTAGGCTAAGAACTTCTTGCCTTCCCGCTGAAACTTAGGCTGTCTAACTTCGCGAGGGATAATACTTAAAACAATGAATTTCGTCAGAGAAACACAATTCCTCGTTCCGCTTAGCTAATCAGGATTAACTTTCTCTACCTGCCAAAATTTTAACACTCCCATCGAAGTCAGAATAATTTTCTCTAGTCCGCCTTTATTAATAACTATTCCTAGAAAATGTCATTTTATGACACCTATTTCAAATGTCCCAAGATTGTTTCTGGCTTGTCTCAACTTCGTCAATTTCCATTACATAACCTTTCTTTAGCATCGGCCTCTTCTATCTGTCTGCCCGTTATCTGAATGGACTCTAACTAAAATTCAATCATGCCCCCAAACCAGAGCATATCCTATCCTTCGCAGGCTTCGATTTATTGAGAGCCTAGCTCATACGCCAATCTTATTGGATACGTTTCACGCTGAGCACGACAAATTGTGCTGCAAGAAAACATTAGCAAATATTTTGCACCATTACACTCATTGCCCAGCCGCTTTGACATTACACATATGATGTGACCAGAGGTCATTTTGTCACAAGCCCAGATCACGTGCTAGATCATTAGGACCAAATATATGTTTGGATTTCTAACAGAAAATGCTACAATTGCTGTTGTTGCTGTACAAATTGAGTAGGGAAAATTTATGTGTATTTCTGTTTAATTTCAGATTTCTATGAAATCACTGTCACCCAGCCTGACTGTGTTCCTGTCAATTTTGCAGTCTTTACCAACACCTCTGTAATGTTTCAAAGGTAAACATTATATTTATAATACAAATGTATTGAGGGATTCAAATTCTAGATTGAGATACATTGTAAATAGATCATATGGTCAACGTTTTTGTGCATATTAAAAGGATTATGACAATAACAAATAATAGCATAGTCTTTAACTTGCCAAGACATGCATGCGCTTCCACAGTATCATGGTCTTTTACTCGCCTTGACATACAATCACTTCCATTGTATCATGGTCTGTTACTCGCCTTGGCATACAATCACTACCACTGTATCATGGTCTTTTACTCGCCTTGACATAAAAGCAATTTCATTGTATCAGTTTTCTTTACTTGCCATGACAGGCATGCAGTTCCATTGTATCATGATCTTTTACTTGCTATGATATAAATGGACTTCTACCATATCATGGTCGTTTATATGCTATGACGTAAATATAGTTCTACCATATCATGGTCGTTTACATGTTATGACGTAAATATATTTTTACCATATCGTGGTCTTTTACATGCTATGACGTAAATGTATTTCTGCCATACCACGGTCTTTTACATGCTATGACGTAAATGTATTTCTACCATATCATGGTCATTTACATGCTATGACGTAAATGTATTTCTATCATATCATGGTCTTTTACATGCTATGTCGTAAATGTATTTCTACCATATCATGGTCTTCTACATGCTATGACGTAAATGTATTTCTACCATATCATGGTCTTTTACATGCTATGATGCAAATGTATTTCTACTATATCATGGTAGAAATACTTGCTATGACATAAATGGAGTTTCACTGTATCATAGATTTCTCTTTGTCATGACATAAATGGAGTTCCACTGTAACATAGTCTTTTACTTGCTATGACATAAATGGAGTTCCATTGTCTTTAATTTGTCACGACATATTGCAGTTCAGTTGTATCGATAAAGACTAGTTCTTCGTTTTCCTTTCTTCTGTTTTGATCCAGGTTATCGATGAATGGTCATTCTTTATTTGATTTCAGTAGCTCTCGGTCTTGTTTATAATCATACAAATAAAGTTCGTTCTGCACAGCATCGCGAATGTTATCCGCGTCTGTAGCTCAGTGAATTTTCAGGACAGTGTCCTTAAATGGAGGTAAAGGTTCCTAACTTGTTTCGCGCACAAACCATTTGATCACCAATCATATCAACATAGAGAGTAACACATCTCATTCGATACATGCTGAATGAAACAGGTTAGTCTATTTACATCAAATTTTCTGATGCCGCCGTGACTTGTGGAAGAGTCGATTTGTTTTATTAAGGAATGATCAGCTTTCCTATTCTGCTATATTCGGCCACAATATGGTTGCCTCCCTTTGATTTCTTTGCAGTTGCATCGCGATATATTTACATGTACTTAAGTTATGTCAGACGATATGCTTCTCGCAGCAAGTTTTTCCTTTGTATGGAAAGATAGATTTATACTCATCAAACAGATCACAGAATAAACAGACTTTAAGTAGAAATTGAAGTAGCTGATCTTACTTTTAGAATATATTTTATTTAAAAATAACATCCTTAACCAATTACTTATTTTCCTGATCCGTCCTTTGCCACGGCATCCTTTACAGAAGTATTTAGATATTACATTAGTATCATTAAAATAACATATTACAGAAATTAAATAACATATTACAGAAATTACAGAAATTAAATAACATATTACAGAAATTAAATAACATATTACAGAAATTAATATGACTTAGTTACAAAATTTATTCTATCTGTGTTGAAAAGTATTCTTTGAAACAAACCAGTGTAACCTTTGACATGTACTATACTTTGCCTGTATGCCATCGGTTTTATTGTTATTTGCCTTATGATATTGACTGGTTGCAGACACTATGACGTCAACGAATTCAAGTACATCAGTACCTGGCACAGTGACCTTGTACATTCGCCATAGAGACTTAAGTTTGAAATAATAATCATCATGATACTGCCGAAATCTTTTAAACAGTCATCAGAATATTTATTTTTTTAATTTTTTTTTTTTTTTTTTTTTATCTGTAATGGTTATATATAGAATTCTTCAACGGATATAAAATGTACGTTCCAATGACCCTATTAGTACGGTTTTTTCTGACTGGTTGATTTTTATAGTAATAATTGCTTGGCAGATGATTCTTGATGACATTCTAAGGAAGGTATTAAAAAAGAACAACTCCATACTACAGAACCTGAAGGTTGCCATGTTGGTATTTAAACTCGCAACACTTACTTGATAAAATGTTCGATTCATAGTCATCTATTGTTTTGTGAAGTTTTCATTACCCCATTATCATATATTTATCTAGACGTATAGGAATGTTTGGATGTGTATCCATTGGTAACAGTCTGAAGAGAATTTGAAGGACAAGTCATTTCACTCCTCGTTAAACTCACTGCATTAAAAACCTGTTTCAGGTCATTTGTTCCAGAAAGCAATAATTCGTCAAGAAAATGTTACCTTAACTCAAGATTTCGTCATCGTTTGTAAAGACTACTTAAATTTTCTGTATTCTTTGTGATGACTTCATTTTCGTATTTGATATGAAGTTAATCCTAAGTCACAACCTTTAGCCACTCAACCACTGTGTCCCTACCCCCCGGTTTAGTACACGTAACTACATTTGTTACAGTAAGGATGGTAAAATACCTTACAATTGTCATTTAGCACAGTTGCGCATATTTTACTAGAATAACTTATCAGTGGTCATTTAATAAAAGTTTGTTGAAATATGAAACTGAATTTTATTGAGGTATATCACATTTTGATGATAATGTGGCGAACGAGGTAATGCGAAACTGACGACATGCAACTGTGATAAGCATTTGAAAAGTGGAGGGCATGCTTTTGGCATTAGATTCCATGTTCAGATTTAAAATGAAAGTCCAGTTAGCTGTTCTTCATTTATTGTCCAAGATAAAGTTCATGATAAGCTCAAGATATAAATGATATATGTCAGTCTTACCCATAATGCATCTGAATTGTAATAAGTAGCAAGAAATATTGACCATGTTGTTGCATAATTATTGAAAATTTTATGACATCATTATGAGCAACCATTTTCATTGAGCAGTTGCTGACAATTATCTATCTTAACTACCTTAAGCTAGCAGAAATTAGTTAATCTAATTAAGTTTCTCTAACATGATTCTGTGTTTTACTTTCTATAGTTTAATGTCCATTTTTATTATATTGTGCTTGCTAGGTTAGTAAAGATGAAACCGATCTTGACATCATAGAGTGAATGGTCATAGCATTTATAGTCATACTGAATAATACAATGAATATTATGCTTTACTTTTAATTAGGTCACTCTGACTAGTATTTTGGTTCCCTAGTGAAAAGAATGAGACTGAACGCATATTAAGTTAGTAATACTGGTAACAGTGGGAAATTATGTAGTTACTTGTAATCATACGGTGGAAATATTCTTAAAGGATGCATTTCACACACACACGCACACACACACATGTAAGTAATGAATGCCGTTACGCTGTATGTCAATACGAAATACGTTTAAATCATTCGTGCAAGAAAGTAATTTTAGCTACATTTCGAGAAGCTGACGTGAAAATTCTATGAGAACCAGACGCGGTTATCATTACCGTAACGTTCTTTCTTATAGCAGGCTCTGCAGAACGAAATTAGGTCTGATAAAACTTACAACTTGCTTACCTGGAAAGAGCCACATATAATTAACTTCATGTTTATTTTCTTTTTCAGCTTTTTCGATATCACCCTAGGTATCCCTGATCCAGAAGTATTTATTCCTCCAAGCGAGTGCAGTAAATAAAATTAAAATTTGTTTTTTCATTCAATAAATTTTATCTTTTAAAAGATCTATCCTATATTTTATTCGTGAATTTCTTTTCATTTTCATTGTTTCCTGTCATAATAATCATGTATTGGTTTCGAAAAATGTAAACGATAATAATCAAAATGATGTCTGTTGAGAATTTCCAAATTTTGGTTGTGATTAGATCACTAAGGTAATGCCTAAT
The DNA here is from genome assembly GCA_016617855.1 of Megalonaias nervosa. Taxonomy (NCBI): domain Eukaryota; kingdom Metazoa; phylum Mollusca; class Bivalvia; order Unionida; family Unionidae; genus Megalonaias; species Megalonaias nervosa. Next base: position 16,337 of record JAECUM010031654.1, read on the forward strand.
AAATGATGCTTGTGGTTAAAAAGATAAACGTTCGAACTTTCTATCTTATCTTTCTTTATCACCGTTCTAACTCAACCCCCAACCCCCGATGCAAACAGTCAAAATAATGCGTTTTAACCATGACTGGGGTTGCTGTAGAGTTTTAACCGTGACTGGGGTTGCTGTAGCGTTTTAACCATGACTGGGGTTGCTGTAGCGTTTTAACCGTGACTGGGGTTGCTGTAGAGTTTTAACCGTGACTGGGTTGCTGTAGCGTTTTAACCGTGAATGTGACTGCTGTAGCGTTTTAACCGGGACTGGAATTTCTGTTAGGATCAAAAAAGGTCTACTGCTGCGATACAGTTCTACTCTCATGTACCGCGTAACGCTTATGAGGTCTGGAACTAAATTAGTTTGAGATGAAATACAAGTCCTTTATCAACCAGTTGTTCGTTCAGGTAGATAAGATCGTTGTACATGGCCTTATCACAAGACCAGACGTGGACATGACGCAATATCATGACATATTGGTAAATATTGGCAGGTCGTTTGCCATACATATCAAACCACGACACCTAGCGTCGAGTCAGCTACTATCTATTTTCTTTCACTCCGACCTGATTCACCTGAAAGACCCGGGCACGTCAAACCTATTGAAAACATTGGAACAGTATTACTCCTCTACTCGGACCAAAATCCACCAACGTGAGTAAGCACTACCCAAATACGCAATAATATCATAGGCAACCGAAAGCCCCAGAGGTTCAATGGAAGCTAGTAATGGATGTGAAAAGAACCAAAAAACACAAAATACATGGATTAGCTAACTAGGAAGACTCAACCGCAATATAAAGCAATGGATAAGGAACACATCGAAAGAAAGAAAACCCACAAGAAAAACAAAAGTAAATAAATGACAGACGTAATGTATCTAATAATAATTATAAACATTAGGTACATCAGTCGGGTACAATGATTATAATACTAGTACTTCAATATAAATTAGGTATCATGTTCTTGGTAATATTTGTTCTGATTGTCTTACTGTCCAGAGTACGAATTTTTGGTGTAAATGCCAAGGTTTCCATGTCTCTTCCTCTAGCTGGGAAATAAATAATAAATCTGTCCTCGATTCCACAATGACTAGGAAAGTGTACACTGTACCTTTTTTGGCTTGAAAAGGAAAAGTTGCAACTTATCAACCTTTTAGGAAGACTCATCTTACCAAAATTCGATGAACTAAGACTTTTACGATACAAAATGAATCCAACCTTGCAATAATTGGACTATAGGAAACGTTCCTAGGTTGTAACGTACGTGACTGCTATTGCTATTAGTAACTTTTCATTGGAAAGACGAGATCAACGCCATAGTCATATATACTTCAAACAGCGTAAGACACAGGAGAAGAAATTTCGAAATATCCAATGTAGAATCAATATGGATCGAGTTAAACTTCCAGTTAGTAAATCTATTTACATCTCTGCTTACTGACCTCTAAACTTCCTGTTTTCATGGACTGATCAATTTGAATACGAGCTTGAGGATGCTTTAGCTTTTGTCAATGAAGAAATTATCACGGGAGATTTTAATATTGACTTCATCTCGGATAATAATACAAAATGGCTATATATGATAAAACTGCACGATATTACACAGGTATTCAATGCCCCAACAAGAGTAACAGCCCGTGCCTCTACCTTAATCAATAACATCTGCAATACCCGCCATGAAAACCTCTACAAGATAAATGTACCTTATTAGTGATGAATATCCCCTATATGCAACTCGTAAGCAACAGAGCACAAAGAGATACAATTTATACTCCTATATACAATAACGATGCTTTAGAAAAAATGCTGAAAATAAATTTCTCTCGGAACTATTACAAAATATCGATACGACTCTATAGTCTTAAACAATGCAACAGAAAATAGCGAAAACCAACAAGTTTTGTAAAATTCAACAAACAATTTATTTTCCTAAAGTACACAGTGAAAATGTAAAAAAATAACTCACGGTATTGCGAATTAAATCTCAAATAATCCTAGAATTTCTAACACAAGTCTGAATGATTAAAGTTCTGGATAAACTTTAGAGTTATTCCAAATTATAATGAAAGTGTTGATGTACCTGTAATGGCCTGAATATTATTAAAGTCCCAACAGTTTGCTGTTGAATCACAATAATTCTATCTAAGAATATATCTTTGTTTGAAGTACACTATAAATCCAAGTCTTTGATTCCAAGAATATTATTTTAGATGAGCACTTTGCATTTCGGGTGAATAAATAGTTTGAATAAATACATTTTAGTACAAGTGATTTTTTGGTAAACAAGATTATATAGTCCTTTATTTGACTTCAGGTCACAATTAGAATTTTCTAAAAAAAAAAAACCTAATGTAAAATTTCATTTTGAAAGGCTCCAAATGTTTATAAGAAAAATTCTTAACTATAATTAGAAGGTTAGTTACTAAAATTTTAATATAAAATGTGGTAAACAACAGGTAGACAGTTTCATGGGGAATTTCCAATGTCAGGTAGAAAAAGAACTTGATTTTGGACAAGGTCAAGTCCAAAATATGATTATCCATAGCATATAATGAATAAAAAGCTAACTAACAATGCAAATTAATTATACATAACAATATTAACTCATTAAATGTTTCAAATATTCACCTAGGTTATGACCTGTCAAACTCGAACCACTGTTTTCTTACAATCGTAAATAAACATGTTCTCATACATCAAAAAAATAAACTATCAAAAGAACCAAAACTCTGTACCAAAAATGTTAATTCATACAGACCTAACTCATTAACTATAGCAAATTTCTGCTGTTCTTGCTTAACACAAATTGTTCTTTAATGGCTTTTTGACTCACACCAATTCATGAACAACAGGACATAACTACAAAGTATGTAGAAATAACAGTATGTACGAGTGTTTCTGGGTGAAAGAGGCTTCAAGTTTTTGCCTGGGAGGTGGCCACAAGTCTTTTGTCCCCACTGTTTTCCTAATTCCAAGCAAGTCCAGGAGTCCACGCTTTCCTAACATCTGAAAGTCGCAACGTAATCAAAACTATCGTAAACGTAAAGGTTTTACAAATTATCGTTTATGGCGGAACAAAGTCAAATCACTCGTTGTAAAACGCAAGCTTCTGTTTTCAAAGAAGCCATCGCCTCATACTGATAACAGAGCCACCTGGAATCATTTGCAAAAACTAATTTCACCGAAACCAGTACTTCTAAGTCCATGTGAAATTATAGAGCATAACAGAGACAAACTTAGTTCCTTCGTTAATGAAAGGGTAACTGATCATGTTAGTTTCAATATTCCCCCAAGTACATTAACTGATACTATTGATATTATCAATAAAATAGACACTCACAAAATTGTGGGTCTAGATGGAATTCACCCCCAAACTCCAAAAATGTCGGCTTTAATCAATATCTGAGTTATCAGAAGAAGTAACTTCCTGTAAATTTCCCGATTCATTGAAATTTTAATAAAAGTGTTCGCAATTCATAAGGGAGCTATCCACCCATTATCTGTTCTATCTGTACTTTCAAACATTATCGAAAAACATGACAGAAAGGATTTTTTCGGACGTCTTAACAAGAACCACCTCCCATAAATCACAATCAAGATTTCGTCAAAATCATATTAAGTCAATTTTTTAAGTGGTATTCCTCAAGGATCTATACTAGGCCCTCTTCGTTTTCTATTATTTATCGATGACAGCCTTGTATCTAATGCAATCCAACACAGATTTTTTTCGCTGACGACTATACACGTCTTTCATCTGAGAAGCCTCTTGATTCCACTGAAAATAAACGTCAAATCTACCTCAACAATATATCAGTTTGTCAAGAAACAGAATGCATATTAATGCCTCTAAAACGAAATGTACGGCAATGGGAACGAGGCAGCACCTATGTGTTAACATGGATTTATTTCTAACTCAAAATGTCGTAGATGTGTCTAGTGTTAAAAA
>JAECUM010031655.1:0-20595 GCA_016617855.1 Megalonaias nervosa
CTGGACTTTGTAGAAGCCGACGAATTTGGAAATGTCATCATTGTGGCTTACGTGACAGCCCATGCTCGCTTAAAACTGTACGAAGCTTTAGAACTATTAGGAGATCGTGTACTGTATTTTGACACGGACAGTTGCATCTACATTGATCGCCTGGGTCAACCTTACCTGATCATCGAAGGAGACCGTTTAGGAGCCTGGACGGACGAGCATCCCGACGACAAGATTCTAAGTTTTGCAAGTGGCGGTCCCAAAAATTACGGCTACGAATACCGGAACAATCAAGGAGATGTGCACACGGAGTGTAAAGTGAAAGGATTAACTCTTAATTATCGCACCAGTCGAGTGGTGAACTTTAGCATATTGAAAGAAGCCTTGCAGTCTGGACAGGATCGAAACTTTAAAGTGACCACCCACGAACCGCACAAGATTGTACGTTTACCCACACACCAAATCGTCAGTCGACCCTTGGAAAAAGTTTATCAAATCGTGTACCAGAAGCGAGTTCGGCTTCCCAATCACTTCACTTTACCGTACGGTCATACCGATATTGGTCAGCATATAAAAAGGGACAACGTTCAAGGTCGATAGTTCATTGTGACTACCATTGCTAAGCGAGAAAGATGAATATTTTCAAACAGCAAGTATCAAGCGTAAGACTCAAGTCCAACGAGAAACTCGAGTGCGATACTGTGCCTCACGATCACATCACCAACGCAGTACCACATCTTAGTTGTTTATTTACTAACGCCATGGCAAACTACGTGAAACCAGTGCGACTTCCAGACCACAAGACTTTACCTTATGGACATGCTGATATCACCCAGAATAAAAGAGGGACCACTTCCAAGAACGACACTTCATTGCGAGGACAAACACCAAGAAAGATGAATCACTCTACGCAGATGAAAAAAGAGAAGGAACAAACAGCATTGACCACTTTCACTACCATACCCTCACAGCAAAGTGCGTCCAAAAAGGAAACAGATTCAGTAGACCTAAAGGAGTATTTTAGCATCCAAATGATTCAGACAGCGACTTCGAGAAAATTTAGGACGACAACTTACACCTACATGGTGAAATTTAAAGACTTTGCGCCTGACGTTCCAGCCGAGAAAGCAGCAGGTTTCATTACGGACTTATTTGACTCACTGTTAGAGGAACTCAAACGTCAGTGCCAAGTCAGAACTCAAGGTCGTTTGGGCCTATCTATGTATCACGAAAGTTTGAACTCTCCTGTATGTCTCGGGTTTAGCACACCTGCAGAATTAACTTCTTCCAAACTATTGAGGGCTATTGCTTCGACGATGCAGACGATGAGTGAAAAATTTGACATCACCGATGGAAAGGTGACCATTCATATGGCATACGTTGTGCCTCCATGGGAAGAAGACAATAACCACCATTGATCTGCTTGTAAATAAGTTTACCTAGCACAGATTTACAGCTGAAAGGGAGTATGTGATGGAAAACATCTACGCTGGGACACAAGTAGTAGCTGACCAGATTTGAAAACAACGTGCGTGACTGATAAAAAGAAAAGCACGAATTTTGTCCAGTTGGATCGTTTGTTTCTTGTTTTAGCTTTTTCTCAAAAATGGACATTAATTGTAGCATGAAAAATGTCATTCTTTTATGAAATGTATATACGTTGTATATGTTTTTTGAAGGCATGAACTTTAATTTTTAAAAGTAGTTTCTAGAACCAAGACATAGATAACTTGTATGTATTAAATGGACAGTGCTTAAACCAAAGCACAGGCCGTAGAGCCCATGTATATATTTGAATAAATGTTTGTACCCATACAAAAGTCTTTTCTTTTTGAGTCTCTATTCTGTCTGCGAGTATTTCTTTGCAACATCTCTGTCCCCTTTTCTGTGTGTTTGGATGTGTATTTGTTTGTTTCTGTATGTCTATGTTTGTCTCTCTCAACCCTTTGTCAATAAATACATTTCACCCTATAAATAGTTTTGACCCTATAAACCCCACGACATTACCCATGTTCAATTTCCATTGACCTCCAGTTGACATTCTCATGTTAAATTCCCATTGTCCCCAAAGTACAAACCACCTCTTCTACCACAGAAGCCTACGTGAGACTATAAATCTTGAGGCCACGGTACAAACGACCAAATTTAAGATAGAAGTCTACGTGAAGCTATAAATCTTGAGGCTACGGTACAAACGACCAAATCTAACATAGAAGTATACGTGAGGCTATACATTTTGGGGCTATAGTGCCGGGACCCTTTTTTAACATAGAGGTCTACGTGGGGCTATAAATTTTGGGGCCATAGTGCCGGGACCTGTTTTTAACATTACGGTCTACGTGGGGCCATATCGCCCCCATATACTACTGGTATGCCAACATTCTCTCCATTGTGCATGTTTTAAATGCAAACAACTTCACCATACATACATCACTCTCTCAAAAGTACATAATAACTGGTGAGCGCCCCCTTAACTAGATGATAATGAGCACATTGCTGTACTGACACGAAAGTGGAGAGGTAACGAGCTTTGCCAAATAGTGCACTTTGTAACAAAAGAGTCTAATGCTCTCTTGTCCACTTCAAATTTTCAGTAATTGTTTTAAATGAGGAAAATATCTATCTACATTTTCTTTAAAAAGGGGTACTAATCTAATATTTTGGCAACATCAAAACCTAAACTTGTGAGTAAAGTGTAGACATGCATTTCATTTGCCAGCGAGGTCACTTAAAGTGCAAATCTTTTTAGGTGGAGAAAAGAAAGGAAAACCGACTTATAGGAAAATACCTGAAGGGAGATAAGGACTGACCTGGAAACTCATATCCCTAGAAAACATAAAATCAATAATTGATTAAAACTTAAACATTAAGCCCTCTGGTATTTAGAAAGTTTTGTGCACTTAATATAAAGAAGCACAAAAAGATAAAATAAAACTTAAAAACAATACAAGTTGACAATTGATAAAGAACATTACGATTATATAAATCGTCAATCGACCTAGCGATAGGCCGATTATGCAGTGGGCCGAGTTTGGTTAGTCGGATTTCGTCATGGGCCAAAAACTTTAGCGGACCGAGTTTGGACCGAGAAGTCTCTGAATCAAACTTACGCAGTGCTTTCATTCGGATTGATCCGAGTTATCTAAATGTTTGTTTTCACATATATCTTCTCCCATTGTCTGATTTTGGCGACGCAAAACCGCAATTAATTTTTTAACAAATTCGTGATGCATTAGGCCTAGATCACTCCAGCTTTTTCACTATTTGTTGAAAATCTTTACGATAACGAATGGCACAGGCTGCTTATTCAGTTTAGAAAAAGAAAGAGCTGTTGTTGTGATGAAGCTTTTGGTATCGCATAGTTCTATCATGTAAGACCCATCAGGGATGATGGGTCTTACTGCCTAACTAACGGCGCTGTGTAGTGTATTTTGATGTTGACTAACAGTGTAACGAAAGTCAAATTTTTCAGGAATATCACACACAACTGGCAACCATTAACGACGCTTTTCTACAAAGTAAAGTTATAATGTTTTTGTCAGACTGTACTTATCCTGAGGACCTTTCTCTAATAAATTCAAATTCTCACAAAAGAAATGGACCTGTTTTCAAAGTTTCGTTGGCCTACATTTCATTTGGCTGGAAAGCGATGAAAGCTGGGAATGCCGAAATCGTGTTAAGTTGAAATATTATTCTTTAACGAAACGAATAAAAATATATTATGCCTATTGGAACTGTAAGCAACGTTTCGTTTCGTTCAAGAAACATATCCCACATATGAACCTACTTGAACATACTTCCGCAAACCTCGGCTACCGTCGCATTGTAACAAATTCAAATGTATGTCAACAGAACATGAAAATGCGTCCATTTACTAGTGTCATATTTTGATTCCACCAGGATAATGACAGCACAGTAAGTATATTAATTACACATACATTAGTGGAAGAGTGTCGATATAGGCTGCCAAGTGTGTTAAATATTCCTGAAACTTTGACTGCTCGTTCCGATGTCAACCGACATCGAATCAGGCTATGCAAGGCCGTTAATTGGGTAGTAAGACATAGCACTTAAACAAAAACAGCATGTGCTATGTCTTACATTGTAGGACTAGGTATCGCAAACTGTCACAAAATTTAAAATAAAACAAACTCGCACACAACTCTATAGTCCATTTACGTGGGACTTCCTATTCCAGACTTCCAATATTTACATTTTCATGCTGATATTTTCACTTTTATTATCAGGGGGAGCATATTGTATATAACAAATGTTAAATGTTAATATAGGACAAACCAGTAAATATTGAAGTAACTTTTATCCTCTCGGTATCGGTTTCGGAACACTTAAGAAATCGTGGAATAATTCTTAAACAATGTAAGTTCTATTACAAGTTCATTTGCACTTGGAATCATCATTATACCTGTACTGAAATTCAAAGCTGAAAACTTCATGGCTGCAGACATTTGTTCCGTGACAGTTTATGAGTACGTTTTGATGACCTTGTTTATAACGCGGTCCTACTTAAGACTGCCTAGTCTGACAAAGCCACACAAAGCCTCACAAATCCATGCAAAGTCAAATTAGAAAAGTGCAATTATATCGTTAATTATATTGACGAATAAATTGAGCAAACTGAAAGATTACTTTTCAACATAATTATGCGGAATTAAATGACCTGTTTGTCCCCCATACTACCGATTTAAAAACAAAACGGAAATGCGTCAGTGATGTAAAACAATTCACCTAGTCATTTTATTCATCAGTTTGTACTTGCTAACCTGATTGTCAGTAAAGAAGCTCCAACACTGTCATTTTTTTTTAGACTATGGCTTTCACCAGCATTTGGTACAAACAGTACTGGTATTGTTGCTTGCACCTATAAATTATACATATGGTTTATGTAATAACACATAGGAGGATATATCTCCATTTCCTGTAACCTACTGAAAACCTGACGATGATATATCCGGCTACACTTTGCAATGTTTTATAAATTTAGCATTGATGTTTAGATATTCATGTTTACATCAAATTTGACTTGCTTTCCCACCTACAGACAGTTCAATACAAGCATTGTATAGAAACAGTTGGCTTGTAGTTTGGTATTACAAGTCACTGATCAGAACTGGAGAAAAATTAAATAATGGTTTAATTTGACTGTCTTACATTTGTAGATATTTTTATACACAAGGACAAGAATTGACTATTACTACCACAGACGAGATGTAGTACAAGCTAGATAGAAATATGGTCTCAGCTCAGGCCACATAGTTGTCCAACCAGCTGAATAATGCTGTATGTATACACTGGGATTTGGAGTTGCGCAGAATTTTATGATCAGTGTTCTACCAATCAGTGATCAGTCATTAATCAATCATTTAAGTACTTGACAGTATCGTACTAAAGATAGAACTATGTTTAACAATTTTATTCTTTTGACATTTTGTTTCTGTAAAAATATTGCAAGCACAATCGACCAGTGAATATTTACCAAAATTTTATGTTGGGTTAAAGCAGATTTGGGGATTTTAATTCCTGAACTTTTGTCAGTAAGTTACAGTCAGTTGAATGATTAGTTCCATGACATCATGATTGACTGGGTGATCAAATGAGGAAAAGGACTCATCATCATCTAGACTGATATAATTTTTGTTAGGGCTTTTCCTAAGTTTTAAAATAGTTGGGGCTTTCCCTAAATTTTAAAATAGATGGCTTTTCATGAAAAACAGGGGACTATAAGGGTGAGTACTAGAGGACTCCATGGGCATGATCCTCATGAAATATTTGAAATCAAAGATGCTGAAATGGTGTAATTATTAACGTGTTCTTGGGGCTCTTTTCTTAAATAAACTGTCACTTTTACAAACCATTTTAGGCCCCGTTAGCTAAGAATCATTGGAAATAGGTGGAAAATGGCAGGTGAACTTTGAAACACATGCCTTACCTCCTGTTACCATCTCCACCACAAAACCTTTATAAACTGAATCCCAGTGATAATGACAACTCCAAAATGATGCCAGGGGTTCGTTGCTTAGTTGTCAGTGTCACACGGGCATGGCCATGAATGCACATCACATTAACAGTACTTTTTAGAGTTTGATCTCTTAGCAATGTTTGTTCAGTGCAAATATCAGTAATGTGATACATGCTATTTTTATCAAAGCTTTCCTGAAAGAAGTAAATTGAAATAACTTTTGTTCTTGCTTTAATTTCTTTGTACTCATAACCGCTGAACATTTGGCATAATTGGTCAACTGGCGATAAACAGAGCAAGCCCAATGAGTACTATAAAAAACAACTGGCAGCTGTAAGAAAATTTGCCGTGCATTACAAATGAGAAATTCATTGGCTGGAGACTAGTAGGAAATTGAGCCTAGGGTAAGAAGTAGAATATTTCTCTTGTGTGCTTTTGTTATAAGATAATAAACTGATACTTAGCGCTTCAGATCTGTATTGCTTTCCATCATTTTAACACAGCTTTACTTTTGAAAATGTATCTTGAGATGAAGAAATCAGTGAGAGATGGCAAAACAGGCGGATAAAAGTTGCCATATACTGCATGGGTTTGCTACCATGCAAAGTGTGTGAGTTGCCTGAAGAATATAAACTTTCTGCAAGCTATCATTTGATGATGAAAACATTCTGATTTGTATTTTGAAACTTTAAAATCAGTATGTAAATAGCAATTTTGTTTTTTAAGAATAGACTTGGTGAAGAGCACTTTCTAACTTGAACAAAAAATTGGAAGATTTTAATTGCCTTATTTGCATTATTTTTTTCTTCATAAAATAATTTTGAAACCACTCTGTCAAGGAAGTACCACTGTGTCATTAGATTGTTTGTTTTCATAAAACATTTGGCTAATATATTAAGGAAGCAAAGTCTAAATATTATGTGATTGAAGATTGAATCGAAAAATGTAGGTCATGAACATATAGGACAATGCTTTTTTTGTGGAATTCGAGATGTGCCGAAAGGTCAAACTTGTTTTCTGACCTAACTCGTTGTGAAAATATGAAAACATCTGTGAAGCAAATACTATTTAACCAATTCAAGAAGTTACTATAAGTACATAGACAAAATTAAAACATAACTTTCTAATCCCTTCAGTGTATTGTTGTAACAAAGCTAGAAAGTGAGCGGTTATATTTTGAAGAAAACAACCTTCTAGAAGTAGATGCACTCACATGTTGGCTGTATTTATTGGTTGGAAGAAGGGTCTAGTTCATTCATATATTGACTCATTGCTTCATTGTGTTGTCTGTGAAAAGTTACGGTAATGTTTTATTGGCAACAATGAAATTAGGACAAACTTGTACATGTTGCAAGGGGGGGGGGGGGAGTGTTTCCAAAGTTTTAAAAATTTCAACTGCCATCTTATAGTGAATTTACAGAGAGTAAAAAACAAAATTCTTGTTTAAGGATAGTTGAATAAGCATTTTTACTAATTTGCAATTAGAATACTGTAATCTGATTACTGCTATAGCTTCTACTGTGCTCTTTTAAAGTCACATGGCCAAAATACACTGCATAATCTCTCCATCCAAACATATACTTTAAAGTATGAATACACTGCATCTAAATATAATATAGACATACAAAATATGTTTAGGATATGCATACAACACAGAAAATATTCTATTTAAAAATAAATGATTGCTTAAAACCAATTTTAAATTCAGATGTGCATACTGAGAAATAGAGGACATAATTCAATAAGAGAATGAAAGAACACACATGTGCGCGCGCGCGCGCGCGCACACACACACACACACACACACACACACACACAATTAAATTTCTTGCCTTGTTCCCACTTCTCTCTGTTCAGCTCTCACCTCTCACTATTCTGTCCACAAGAAGGCACTTCACCCTAAAATTGAATGTAGACTGACCGCTGACACCGACTGTTAGGGAAAACCACTGGTACACATGTATAATCTTTGTACACTTTGGCTGGATAGTTAAACAAATTCAAATTTGTTTACTTAATATAAAATTAACCTATTCATTATGCAGAAGAAGATGAATATTTATATTCTTTGAAGTTGGACTTATAAGCAAGTAAATGAATAGCGATTTAGACATAAATGCCAGGTCATGTTTGAAGGCTAACATCAAACACGGCACAGAGTGCAATTAAGTCGATCTTTAGGAGCCGTAAGTACAGATATAGAAACAGTTGTCTTGTTAACCTTATCTATAAGGTGACTTTAACAGGGATTACAAACAACAGCATTTGAGGTAATGGATTGTGATGTTATTATTACTCAGTAAGTTAAAGTCAATTTTCTCTAGTGTTTCTGAGAGACGAATTATCTTTGACATAACTGGCAACTGCAAATGTAGAGCTAATTGTATCTACTGCATGACAGATCGGTAGAAGTATTGCCAAAACTTTATTAGAATGATATTTTTTTTAAAATTTAACTTTGTGGTTTTCTTTTATCATCAACCGTTTTCAAAATACTGTCATTTACGAGGATGCATCGCCAAAAATGGAGAAGACCTCGTAAATTGTCAGACTTTGACATTTGAGTGTTTTTGGGTTACCTACCTTTCAGTGGTTAACACGTCTCTAAAAATTCTGGAATTATTTAGTGACAGACAGTTTTGGCATGTATTCATCATTCTCTGAAGTGAATACATTAGTTGGCAATTTTATTCAACATGTACAAACTTATTAGGTGTACTTGTTAAGGACTGATATTAATATATATGATGACCTTGATAAGGGAAATGACGGACTTAATTTCTATTTGTCCCAAAAAATGCCAGTTTTATTTTAATTCCAAAATAAAATGTTGAGAAGACAACATTTTATAATATATTTTGGATACGTTGCTTCACACTTTCCTAATATGCAACACAAGTGAGATTGACGTTTTAATTAAGAGCTAAAATAAAAGCATGAAACAGTGATTTTATTTCAATGTTCGTGTTTATTGTCGGGTTTTCCTGAATTAAAAATAATACTTTACACAAAGTACAAATGAGTTTGACCACAATACTCTGTTCAAAGAATCAAGTAAATGACATTTTATTTCTAAAAAATAAACACCGCGGTATTCGGCTGTGCTAAAGAAGAAATATATACTTTTTAAATCAATTTAAAAAAATGGTTGTAAAATTATACCTCATTTATGGCTATATCTTTAATTATCCGCACCCTAATATATGTTAGATTATCTCAATGGATAGTGTAAATAAATAAAGTGTCACAGATAACTAGTTGGAATCCCTGACAAATTTCGTTTTCTTTCTTTTTTTCACTTTCTGCACTGTTTTTCAGTTAAACAAATCTTCTCCGAGTTTGCTTTTCTTCTGAGCAAAATTAAACAGACAATATTGCAACTAGTACCATGGCCACTTTGTCTTATTGTCCAAGAATGTAATATGAGTGTGGTTGTTAGGGCATGGAGGGAAATGTGATATGTTCCTCCACCTCTATGGTGCTTTGGTTATCGTTATCTTAGAGATGATCCACCACGGTGTTATATCCCGGGTTGAGCAAACAATAAAATAAAATATGAAATTAATGGCTGGAATAGATATGAGAAAAGATACAGAATAGAGAAACACGATCCCACCCCCACCCCCGTGTGAAAAATACATCAATTTTATCATTTACATAAACAAAATGAAATTGAACATTACTTTTGAATGATACAGTTTCTCTTAGAAATATAATTACAAAATTTATGCGAATTGCCGTGTTTCTTGTCTCTCTCTCTCTCTCTCTCTCTCTCTCTCTCTCTCTCTAACTCTCTCCAACCTCCTCAATCGTAACTTGCTTGTCTGATGTCTTTTCTCACTACGTTGTGCACAGGTATGGAACTATTTTTCCTTCAAATAAATAAAATGCAACCTAAATATTTTGTCAGGTTTTTCTTTTCTAGCGTCTAACAATATTCCCCCTCTTGCTATGTCAGATATCGTCTTATCGTAGCTCAGCAGACTAATGAAATGGTCAGTTCGCAACCTGATACTGATACACAACCTATTAACATAGATTTAATGTATCTCTGACGGCTGATCGCATGGGACCTTAACATAACTAGACCGCCTTGACAACTGTTACGTCTTACTGTGGCTGTAAATTCCAAACTGAACAATGTCGATCGAATTACGCTGATTCTCTCAGTAAGAGAACTCACAACTTAATTACGAAAATGAATTAATGGACTTTACGTCTTAACTAAATTACTTGGTAACTAGCAGTTCATTGACATAGACATAGTAAAATCAATTCTAAGCATACATGCTACATATCCTTTAAGAAAGATAAATTAATTTTCACTATTCTCACGATTGGTATCAGAGTAATGCATGAAATTCTTAAAATACATTATTTCTATTACATACAAACCACTAAAATCAAAACTCATTTATAACAATGAAATACTGTACGACATTCTTACAATACATGAATCGTATAACATTCGAGACAAGGAATGCAAGGTTAACTTCTGAATTCAAGGAAATTGAAGTATGAATTGAAACGAATAAGTTCAACAAATAATAACAAATTTACATCAATTGATCATACTGTATATGATTGAGAAAATACCTTGTGCTTTTCCGAGACTCATTGCCTTTTCTATGAAGCCAAATCTCTATTTCCATTTCCATCAACTTTCCAGACACTCGCCTGTTGGACGATTTATTTAAAAATGAGAGAAATTACTTGTTGATTTCCTCAGACTTCTCTTTTGACAGAAAAACTTGGATTGAGTAATTTCGCGAGGGAGAATGCTTAAAACTTGGGTTTCGTCTGGGAACACACACACACACACACACACACACACACACACACACACACTCTCTCTCTCTCTCTCTCTCTCTCTCTCTCTCTCTCTCTCTCGTTAGATTAGCATTCAGGATTAACTTTCCCTAACTGCCAAAATTTTAACACTGCTTTCGAAGTCAGAATTATTCTATCTAGTCACCCTTTATTAATAAATATTCTGGTAAATATAATTTTATGACACCTTTTTCAAATGGCCCAAGATTTCCCACGTTCTCTCTCTGACTTGTCTCAACTTTGTCATTTCCTTCGCCTAACCCTATGTTAACATATCTGTCGGACCGTTATCCAAGCTGGTCCTAGTTACAATTCACTCATTCTCCACCCCCAGACAAGAGAGGTTAACCATCGCAAGTCACAAATTTATAGTGAGTCTAACCCATACGTCAATCTTAATGGCTACGTGTCACGCTGACCACAACAGAATGTACTGCGAAAAAACCTACAAAAGTCTGCTCCATTACAGTAGCTTTATCATACACCTACAAATAGGTGGCTCCTAACTTATGTAAATAGGTCTTCGGAAAACCTCTTGTCTTTTCTACCTAAGTCCATTTGTTTCCGAGTTGAAAGGCCCGAGAGTGGTCGGACTAGAATTGGATTAACTCCAGTGGGAACATCTAGAGGATTTTCTCCGAAACTTCTTCGTTGACAAAACACTTCCTGTGCACGTGAGACGGCATTTAAGTATGATTTTGATAAGATAGAATTCGTTTTAGGTAAAGCTTAACAGTCTAATACAGTCCATCTTTCTCATAACAGAATTTAAACTGTTCTTTACTGTTAGCCAATCAGATTCCAGGGGTTCGTTTAAGTCATTTTCCACCAATGGTCCTGCATCAACCAATCAAACGTTGAGCTTATTCAGCCAACGGAAATCAGCAGCTGGGTATATTAAGTAGGTAATCTAGATAGTTTATTCTTTCTAAAGTTAACCGTCCAAGAAGACGAACGAGAGAGAGAGAGAGAGAGAGAGAGAGAGAGAGAGAGAGAGAGAGAGAGAGAGATGGGGTTGCATTATAAATACCGGTTTTGGTACTGGTGGTCGGTAACTATTGTGCACAGGTTACTTAAATGGAATTGTGGTTGCCTAGATAAGCTAAGAGATCATGGCAGCTCTCGGTTAAACCCCGTTAGGCTTAGGTGTATGTGTAAGGCATTTCGTTCCGTTTTGTGAAAATTACTTTCATTAATCAACGTTGAATCTATTGCGTTTTGTTTTTGGTTTCCTTGGTGGGTTTTTTGGGGGGGTGGGGGGATGGCATGTGATTGTAAACGATCACATGATACTGATCTATAAATGCTTACACTTCGGTAAATTCCTAGGACCATTTTCGGTTTCCAATCCGTTTCCAGTGCTTTACGGTCAAGATTTGCTTTTATCAACTCATTACAACATCGCGATAACAAAACCTCCCCCACCTTCATAATGATCAAATTTTGCAACTCCAGACAACATTTCCGATTAGAAGTTCAAACACTGTTATCGCCAGCCTTCCCTTCTCTACAACACTCACCTCTGTAGCCAAACAAAGTGTGAAAGGCTTTACGTGGAAATGTACCTTTATAAATTGCTACATTTTTGTTTCAGCATTGTGTTCAATCCTCTGTAACTTAAGGTCACAAACATGAAGTAAGAGCAGTAGATCTCACGGACAATCGATACAGGAAAAAAATTAAATGAGTAGAAATCAAAAACAGTGAATACTAAACATGTCAACTATATTTGCTCAGTAAATAATGACAACGAACCTCGTTAACCTTTGTGTTGTAATTATACACAGGCTGAAAAGAGTACATTTTTTGGTTGCCAAGGATATTTCCACATTGCTTAACGAAGATGCTACTACGTATTATAGCGTTATGTTATGAGATTAAAACAAGAAAACTATGTGCAATGGTTCCGCTCCACAGTTTCACACTTTTTATTTTTAATTTTTTTAAAAATTAATTTCCCTTTATTCTGGTATATGGTTGATAGTTTTAATTTGGGTTATAGAGCGTGCAGCTTGGCCTTATTCCTGATGTGCACCTGTCAAAAAAATCTAACCGCTTGCCCGATCCGCTTCTTGAACTTCAAAGGTAGATTGAAAGGGGGAAAAACGAGCTGATAACATTTTTTGCTTATTATTTATTTTATAATTCATTCATTGCACTTTCAGAAGCTGATAGTGCTAATCTTTTCCCTATTTTATAACTGCTAGAGATAGTGTACTTTGGACTAGTTCATGCTCATTTTTCGAGCACGTGGGTAGCACCATTTTATCAGCTGTCTGGTTTAGGTCTCACTGGACAGTTTATCTGGTGAATTTTCATCCGACAATGACCTATTGCAGAAAAATGAGAATAATTTTACACTGAAGATACAAATAAAAACAAGCTAATCATTTTTGTAGAAAGCATGCATGTGAAATTTGACTGCGGCAATCAGGTTAATTCCTTATACAACTGGTGGCTTTTATACTGAACCAACACTGCCACCAACCCCTCTTTTTTACATTCATTTTTGACAGCAAAGAGCTATTTTGAATATTTCCCTGTGACAAGGCAGCTAAAGGAATCAGTATGTGCCTTATGCATGAATAAAGTTCACTAGTACTATAAAAAAATTAGCATACTTTTCATCACCCCTCAACCATCTCGATTTTTAGATATTTACTTCTATAGCAGACATACATAAATATGTAAGCCATGTCGGCTATTCATTTGCAGCCCAAGTTACGCATTTGATCTCCAATGCTAGTCTAACTGTGACAGGCAGTCACCAAACAAGCCAACACATTTTCAAGCCTAACTCAAAGTAAATCTAAACCACATTACAGATTTAGCTTCTGTGTGAATTTATAAATGCTAGGCTTATGATAATTAGGTTCATGCCTTCTACCTTACAAATTAGGGAGGTGTCAAAATATGAAACTATCCAGTGAGACCTTAGTGCGTAGTAAATTTCAGTCACAGTACATAAACGTAGCATGGCGGCATGCCAGCATTCTCTCGACTGCGCATGTTGCCAAGGTAAACAACTTCATCATCACCGGTCCTCTTCTCAGCAGTACATACTAACTGTAAGGCGTTACCTTTCTTCTGTCAAATGTTTTATTGATCGAATACGCTGATTTGATGACTGAAAGAAAGAAGACAAATTGCCATTATAAGGATTAAATGGTCAAGTATTTATAAATTTGTAATTCTTACCTAATCACTCACAAAGTTAAAATTTTATTTACTTATGAGTGTTATTTAAAATCTACACTTCCATAACCCCCAACCACGACTACATGTATGTATGTATGTATGTATGTATGTATGTATGTATGTATGTATGTATGTACCTGTGTATGTGTATGTATGTATGTTTGTATGTATGTATGTGTGTGCGTGCGTACGCTGTACCATGAGATGTATAAGTTTTTCGTTAAAAAGAAACGAGGCTTGCCGAGTTTCCCTGTAATGAAAATCTATACAAAGAATGATATATCAGAGACAAATCATATAAGCTATACAAATATTTTATTTATATCATATACAAATACACATTTTTGAATTTCCTAAAGAGCTAAGGGTTGATTCCAGGAAACTGTATTGACAGACTAAGTGAATTCTTCACATTCGTGCTTAGTGTATCCATTAAAAAATGTAGTTCTTTACCTAATTCACAATCCTCTTTGCAAATTGATAAGTTGCTTCTTTTTTTCCTTTAGGTTCTATTTTCATTTATATTGATTTCAAGTACTTTAAAAGTAATTACCTTTACAAATTTGTTAATAATAATAATAATAATAATAATAATAATAATAATAATAATAATAATAATAAAAATAAAATAATAATGCGCATTTTTCACTGCTTTTTAAAATATTGTAAAATACGTGATTTTGGTCGAGCTGATAAAAAGCGGTGATATATTAATACAGCATAAAAAATATTTTCACCTGCAGCATTTTATATAATGCCAAAAACAACAAATTTGACTAAATATGATGAAGAACAAATAATAAAACTGTGTGATCATAAATCTGCAATTGAGATTGCTAACATGTATCATATCAGTTTAACACGGTTGTATGATATTTGGAGGACTAATGAAATCAAAACTAACATTGGAAAGTATATAACAAAGAAGCACAATGATGATAAACAGTTATATGCTGAGCTTGATAAAGTAAAAGAAACAGCACAAATAATGCAGTTACAAGATGAAATAAAACGATTAAAGATGACACAGTCAGATGAACAAAGACAACTGTAATGAGATCAACAGATTAAAATCAACACAGATAAATGAACAAAAGCAGTTACTTGACGAAATAAATAAATAAAAATTAACACAGTTAAATGAACGTGAACAATTACGTGTTGAAATTGATAGATTAAAAATAAATCAATTTGACCAACCAATTAAATGAAAACCAAGTCAACCAAGTCAATCAAGTCAACCAAGACGAGTACAGATAGGTAATTCAACCGAGTATGTAGTTTTACCTGATTATATGACACTTGATCAACTAAAAACAAAAATAAAAACGTTTGGACGAGATCATGTGTTGCGGGTATACAGTAAAGGTACTATGATAAAAGATCTTGTGCAACAATTGGCAATGATAATAATAATAATAATAATAATAATAATAATAATGTCAAAACCACTGGTTTTTATCTAGCAGTGTTTGATCCGTGATTGATAATTATCAATGCATCAATGTGCTACTTTTAGCACACCTTTTTTTGGTCGTCCTCGTGTTTTAACAGTAGTTGGCTTGCTTGTTTCGTTTATTAATTCATTAACAATCGATTTAGCAATTATTTCTTCGTGTATTAGTGGTCTACCTAATACCCACTCAATTTTAGCTTCTGTCATGTTTAGTAAATCAATTCGTCGATTAAATTCCTTGTTGAATTCATCAATGATCTTAGTGAATAACTCGTCAGATCAGTTGATTTACCAATACAGGGAACAACCAAGTCTTCGTTGTCACCGTTAATGAACAATTTGAACGTGACCAGGGTTCCACGTGGTGGTATATAGTATTGTTCGTCGGCGGTACCAGTAATGTTTTTATCAGCGAAGTAATTAACGTCGTTGTGCTTTTCAAGTAATCTCAGCTCGATAAGATCGTTCACTGAAATCATTACTGTTTATGATTAAATTGAATTATTATTTTTTTCTGCTTGTTTGCGCAAGAACTCTTCAACGGTTGGTGCGTTTACTCGCTTTGCTCCCAACTTTAACGTTCTAGTGTTGTAATAACAGATTAGTGTGTTCGGTATCTGTCTCCGCCACAATCTGAACAAACCGCGTATTTTCCTCGTACACCTTTTCCACATCCTAAACACGGTTTTACTCCAGTCGAGTTCTTTTTTGTTATAAGATAACTATGAAGTCCACAGTATTCTTTGTAACAGCGGTTATTACAGTGCTCGATTGATTCTTGATGAAGCCATTTGCAGTAATTCAGTCCAGTTTCAAATGGCATTATATAATAGTATTTATATCTAATTGTAATTAAATTTTGTTTGAAATATAATTTATCATCAATTGAATATTTCTTTTACATATAATATGCTCTCAGCGACGAAGCATACACGTCACTTACTAGTTACAGCGCTGATGAATAAATATCAGATGCTTACAGGAAAAACTGCAAAATATCCAAGATCAAATATAGATTTAGATCGTCTCCGCGATGATGTTGAAAAATTAGTAATGAAACAACAAAGAAAACTTTCTACCAACGCTAGAGCAAATAAAGCATCATCGTGGCTTACAAAGAAAAACAAAATTTACCAGAGATAAAACAGCAAGCTCATGCACAAATACAGATCGTTGACGGGAAAGGCTGTTAAGTATCCTATATCAAATGTTGATCTGGAAAAACTCAAGAACGATCTAAACATAATCCGTGAAAATAAACTAAAAATAATAGTAACAAAATCGTCATTCAAGGGCTTCAAGAAAACCTATCAAATTCAGCTTCATAAACCCGTCAAGGACATACCCGCAGACGCCATCAGATATATATTGCAAGATGAACCTCTTGTTAAGATGATATTTGAACTTCAAGTGTTATTTCAACAAGCGGTAGATAAAAATAAATACGATGAGCCATATTTAACTCGAGGCCTTTTACAGTACACGTCAATGATGATATTAATTCCCTCGCTGATAAAATAATTAAGGAATCTGATAAGCTCATAGATGAATTTACTTCTTCAGGGTTGTGTTGGATCCTAGTCGATGAAAAGCAGTTGTTGATTCATGCTCACAAATGTGACCCCGCACGTGCAGGTAAATTTGTAGAATTGCCACCGGTCATCAAGAACTCGCAGTGTTGCATAAATGTCGTCAGCGACGACGATAAATGGCATTTGTTAGCTGCGTTGTTTCCCGTTGACAGAAACCCAAATGTAGCTTCTAAATGTAGCAAACATGTATCAAAATTAAATCTTAGTGGAGTGTCTTTCCCAACACCGTTAACACAAATAAATATCATCGAGCGTAACAATTGAGTATTACTGCGTGGTGGTATTAACGTGTTCGGGGTCGATGACAAATCTAAAATATTTCCGTTAAGGATATCATCGTACGCTAACCAGGACACGATTAACTTGTTGTTGTATAGGGAAAATCGCAGTGACGTCTTATGGCATGATCACGTGGGGGGTTCCCTTGTCTGGTTGGCAGAAAGACCATAGGCTTACTCCACATTCGATTGAATACGCTTGTTTACCAGAATATATATATATATATATATATATATATATATATATATATATATATACACCTCACAGTTTAACAGTGAAATTTATTGCAGTAATCATTGATCAGGATAGGTCTTTATTATACAAAGACATGCAATTAAAGCACTTCAAAACCAATACACCACCTACATTAAAAAAAAACGTTTCCACGATGGAACCACGGTAAGTTGTATCGTTTTGTCGTTGATAATGAGTAAAACAACATTAAACAATTCTCTCTCCAGCTGTTTATGCACATAATCTTTTATCAACAAAGAAAATGTAAAGTTCAATGATAAAACCTGACAACAACGTGCATCACCTTCTCCTTATTCTGCATCATGGGTTTATGATGATGATGACGACGACGAGAAACGGATAATTGTCCATAGCTATTACATGCAAAGGAAACGAGGTTAGCCAAGTTTCCGTTTGATGAAAATTTATGCGAGTGGCATATCATTGATACATCATTCATACTGTACAAATATTTTATTTACACCACATGCAAATACAACTATTTGCCCTTTGAACGGAAAGCAGAAAGGATTGCGATGAAATTGTGTATCCTGTTAAATTCATTTAGAAAACGGGGATCATTTATACTCACTAATGATTAATGAGTGGAAATGCATCATTAATCTATAGACCTAGAATTAACAGCACGCAGTTCCAATGTTTATATATGTGTATTATTGCACATGGGCGGATCAAAATTTGATATGCCAATAGTATACCAATGGTGTATCAAATTGCTTGATACTAAAACTGTAAAAGTCATGTTATTTTTAATATATATATATATATATATATATATATATATATATATATATATATATATATATATATAAGGAAAGTGACAGTCTTAATGACCTAAATTATATACCCAACATCAATATGGGGTATACAATAGCACTGCCGATTTAATGGCTTAAACTGATATATAGATCATCTTCCTTCGTTGCCACGGTGGTTCTGCCAACCAGAACTCTGCCAACGCTTGGTTGTGACGTCATACAGGGGCTCTCCGAATTGCGCTATACATTATCTTCCTTTGCTGATCAAATAAATCGGGTAGAAAGTCATTCAGGCGCTTTAATGAGATGAGATAATGTTTGGGCGTAAATTCATGTTATTTAATGGTTGTATGCAGATATCAGTAATATAAATTAAACTACGAAATAAATTATGATATTTAGATAATTTGTTTTATATGTAATGAACAGCTATGTGTACAGAAAAATGTAAGGAAAAACAATAAAGATGGAGGATATAAAGTCATTGTAGATTTTGTTTTAAGAGAGTCATAGAATATGATCTCCCGCCTTTCAGCCTTTTAGCATATGTAATCTAAAATTGAAATTTTTTGAGGTTATGTTTTGTTTTTTTTTATTAAAAAAAATAAATAAATTTCATTACGAAATTAACATTTGGAATTTACATTTTCTTAACGTCAGGGATAGGCAAATGGTCCTGTGTAAACATAGTTTTCATCTTTGTTTCAAAGCCGTATGTTACTTGATTGATTGATTGATCAACAAATATTGTGCAAATTGCATGGTATATGTTGAAACCACCAAATATTTGGCAATAGTCAATTGTTTTGCAAAATGGAAGGTTGCAACTTTTTTTATAAAAAATACGTCTGGACACAGGATATTAGAAAAAAAAAATCAATTTCTGTTAACAGAAAACAGCACTTCTAAAAGATCATAATATACTGGGAGTGAGGACGCTACTTAAGCCAGAGGCATGGTTAAGTCATTAAACAAAGGTTTAATCCTAGAATTATGATATGGCATATAAGCAAAGTTAGTATTGGAATAAATCAGTAAAACTAAGTTAGCTAAATGCCCCTGGGATTTTGGCACAGGCTTAGTGAGGGCAAAATACAGCTATGCCAATCAACATAGGATTTTAGACTTGACAAGACATCTAAATTTAATTAAAGATGGCTTACGGCTCCTGAAGAAATTCAAGCTCGACGTGTCTTCAATTTCTCCATGTACTGCACATATGAAAAATAAACATCACTGAAATAAGTACATTCCAGGACACACAACCTTTCGTTCTTTCATTGGAATATAAAACATACATAAATACTTTCACACAGAAATATGTTTTATCTTTGCAAAAGTAGAACTTTGGGACACCCTTTTTGGCATTTTGCAGAACAAATTAATCAAAGAGGTATAAATAATGAATATTAGATAGATGCACATACCACAATGATGAAAAACTTGGAAGGCAGTGTTACCTGCATTCCTATGTAACATAATGAACAGTGAGCTGTGTTGACAATATTCCTGTATGATGTACATGAATAGTGAGCTGTGTTGATAATATTCCTGTATGATGTACATGAAAAGTGAGCTGTATTGACAATATTCCTTTATAATGCACATGAACAGTGAGCTGTGTTGACAATATTCCTGTGTAATAGACATGAAAAGTGAGCTGTGTTGACAATATTCCTGTGTAATATACATGAAAAGTGAGCTGTGTTGACAATATTTCTGTGTAATATACATGAAAAGTGAGCTGTATTAATAATATTCCTGTGTAATGTACATGAACATGAAGCTGTATTGACAATATTGCTGTATAACATGCATGAACTTTGAGAAATACTGAATAAAGTGCACATACTTTAATAGATCTGCAAAGAAATTACATTCAGGTTTCTGCTTATAAACTTGAGAGCAGCGTAGTGAGGATAGAGTGTAGTATATTTGGTAATATAATTATTCCGCTACTGATGGAAGCCCATCAATAGCACTTCCTGAAATACGACTTTTAGCTTGATGGTTTTCTTGAACATGTTTGGGGAAATTTGTTTCTTTCTCTTTTTAATAACGAGCATATAAGCTTTCATTCATTCTGTACAGTAATGATTTTATACACACAATATGGCAGAGAGTTTTAGGTTATGATACTGTCCATCTTTAACCCATCTGCTACAGTTTCATTTATTCACAAAAGCTTGAGTTCTTTATCCTCAACATTTATCAGATTGTATTGATAATTTCCACTTAAGAAAAGGAAGAAAGTTATTGATT
>JAECUM010031656.1:0-32899 GCA_016617855.1 Megalonaias nervosa
TTATTAAAACCATCTTTTATGTTTAAATCATATGTGTGTATTATATTGATTTAGTCAATGTGAAGCAAAATATAATCTAAACAAAAAAGAAAACAATCAACTTATCAATATGCAAAGGTAATTGTGAAAAGCCACAAAAGTCACAGAACTAAATTTTTTTCTGCGGATACACTCGGGGATGTGAGGAGTTTATTCACTCGGTCAATACAAAGCTACCTGTTGTAAATCTGAACTCCGTTCAAAGGGCAAATGCATGTATTTGTATGTAATATAAAACATACATGTACAGTATGCATTCTATACCACTCATATTTTTTTTTATTAAACGGATACACTGCAAGCCTTGTTTCCTTTTAATGAAATATTTATACATCTATATAGCTTGGCTATGGGTGCTGTGGTAGCTCAGCTGGTGGTGGACTGAACTTGAAATCTAAGGGTCACATGGTCATTATCATCCCAGGTCAGCTGCTCATGCCTGCTCTCTGGAAAGTCACTTAGCTCCTATTTACTTAGAGCATTTTAGCCCTTTTAAAACTAGTACTATACTGCAATAATTTTACCTTCAGTTATTCCAGCTACAAATCAGTGTTAAGATTATGTAACCAGAGGCCCTATCTTATGTCAGTATTTTATTGGCAAACTGGAATTGAAACTGCTGAAACCAGCACCCCATTAACCTTTCATTTATTGAAGATTTTTAGGCGATATTTTATGACCACGACAGGAAGAGTTTTGAAATTACAAACATACCATCATCACTGTAATAGCTGTCACAAAATTGTTTGCAATGGAAAGAATCACATACATTGATACTATATTTAAGAAAAATAATAAAATATTATTTGATTCACATTTTAAATCTACAGAAAAACATTATCTACATTATGATTCCTTCCACCCCTTCCATTGCAAGAAATGCAGTCAGTTATTACTAAATAAATGTATCTGTACTAATGAGTTAGACTTTAAGATACACAAATCTAATGTCATCCAATTTTATGAGAAATGAGGCTACATGCCTCAAAATCTATAACGGAAGGTTCAACTAAAGCAATACAAAAGTCCCATTCCAGTCAACCTATTCCTAATCAGAAGTTTAGTAAATCTAGTAGTGTGATAACAACAATCGTGATATATATATAACTTATATATATATATATATATATATATATATATATATATATATATATATATATATATATATATATATATATATATATATATATAAGAGTACAAATCATATGGAGAAATGACAGTCCTTTCTAATGCACTGGATCCAGCAAGGGATCACGCATGTCAGGGATTGATTAAGATAAATGCAATAAAGTGACAACGAACAGTGCAAAACTAGTATCTAACTAGCCTGAGACAAGACAAACAAATAAAACAGAAAAACAGTAGTGTTTGCAAAACTCTACATGGCTGTTACTACAGAAATTAAACCTCCAACTGTATTATGTTTCAATTAGTTTATATCAACTTGTTGCGGATACTGGAAATTATTTGTATTAACCATGAAAACGATGAACCATAACGACATCTAGGGTTTTGTGTACATTTATATAAGCGCAAATTACATCCCGGATATTTCATTGCTATAGTAGTAATTGTAGGCTATTAAGCAAATTTAGAGAATTTTTCAAAAGTAAAATCTGTCGGCTGCAAAAGATAGTTTTATTTGTGGATGGCTGTTTTTCTTTTTTGTATTTTTTGTATCTTTTTTTTCAAGTCTTCTTGGTTTAAACCGCTTAGTTTCAATGTTCTAAGGCGGCGTATCCAGTAAGATTCCTTTTCTTTCCTGGTTTCGGAACTCTAGCTGGGGTTGTTAGCAATTGCAGTGTTATATCAGTGAAAGTGCAGAAACAGCCATGTAAAGTTTTGCAAACACTACGGTTTTCCTGTTTTATTTGTTTGTCTTGTCTATGGTTTGTATATGCCTTTGAAAAAGACTCATTAGGAGTCGAAAGCGCTCAGGCTAGTTAGATACCAATTTTGCACCGTTCGTTGTCAGTTTATTGCATATATATATATATATATATATATATATATATATATATATATATATATATATATATATAAGTGGCATATATATATATATATATATTTATGTATGTGTATGTGTTGGTTGTGTGTGTGTGTGAGAGAGAGAGATAAAGAGAGAGAGGAAGAGTGAAAGATTTTTTATACACGGGAGACAACTTAACAGAGAATACTGACTTTGTTTATTTGGTACCGGTTAGATTTATTTTATTATCTATTTTGAGAAGCCCCCTCCTTGGTAGGAATTTTTCATGACCAGAGTTACCTCGGTATTGGAACGCTCTACCCAATCACATTAAAGATTTCCATTAATGAAAACGGTAGGGGGTGGTACAAAGACTATACTAAAGCTAGGGCCCTGAACAAAAGCGGCATTCCGACAAATGTATTCTCCAACAATTCTTGATTGTATCAACACCGTCTGCACTTAATTCGCTACTAATAATATCAGCAGCTTGAGGGGCTGTGTCTAGTTTTAATTCAACATAGACCAACCCATTTGTATGAGCCCCCGACCCCTTTTTTGACTGACCTCTGCCACCAGTCATGTTAAAAATAAATAAAAGAATGAACACCATGCTGATCCACAGCCCCTGTGTGCTGATCTAGCATTTGCGTAGTTAGACTGATGCTTGCAAAATATATTTACTAGGTATTATTTCAACTAATTATTAACAAAGGTTATACAAATGCGTAGTTTTATATCAAATAAATAAGACTGCTACTTACAAATCTCTATAAATCCCTCACAATGTAAGCTACCTGAATTATCACTGATGTTCTCCTATCCTACCTTGCACAGACGTAACACTCTGTTGCTGTATACATATCCACTAATCACTGCAGCAAATACTGCTGCACTATGTAAGACGCAATAATGCAGCAGGAATTCTATATGTACATATTATAAAGGTCATCTAAAATACTAAGTTTATAAGCTGAAATCATGCACAAAAAGTTATAGTTTGTTTAGATTCAATCAGTTAACAGCGAAATAAACTCATAAGCAGAAATCATGTACAAAAGTTGTTATTATCAATATTTAATCCACGAACTGCTGAATAATCAAGAAACTGATTGCAACGCAGTAACAGTCTTGCTACATTATCTGAGGTCAGAAACGTTCACGGGAACCTCACGAAACTACAGAATCAGACACTTCATCTCCGTATAGTGGGGGTTGGGGTTGCGGGGTTGGGTTCAGAAGTCATAGAAGTTACCTGTTGTGCTATTTCGTTAAAACATAAGATGCGACGCCGTGTTTTAACTATCAATAACTTTAATATATACAAGTGACTACTGTGAGGACTTAACGCAGAGTGCTATCAAAGAGGCAGACGCCTGTAGATAGTACCAGTGGAACTGACTCATGCACAGAGGGTTCTGATTTGTCAGTTACACATGTATAATGTTACATTACCTGATAACAATAATGTTGTCTGCTGTGCAAAAAATATTTGAGTTAGCGAGCCGACATTCCCATTTCTCGGTGTGAATTAGGGACTAATAACACTTGTTAGCTTGTTAGCATTAAGATAAATCAGTCCCACACCCCTACCCCCACCCCACTCTCTCTCTCTCTCTCTCTCTCTCTCTCTCTCTCTCTCTCTCTCTCTCTCTCTCTCTAAGGCCGCGGTAATATTCCCAAGTCAGGTAGATTATAGCTTATACATGACTCTATAGCTGGGGTTTAGCAAAGGTGACATGTCCGCTCTAATGATGAAAATAGTGTCAATACCGCTCAAGAATTGAACAATAACTACTGTTTCTTGATTACCTGTATATGGTGTGGATAGATCGGAAACTGTAAAATGAGACAATCCGAATAAAATGAGAAACAATAACGTTTTATCAATATTGATCATATTTAGGATTAAAGGACGTTAATGAAATAATGCAATAATTATTCTAACAATTATTTTGCATATGCGAAATGTTTCATGGGTCACTTTGTGAATATATATGCCTAAGGGAGAGGGATATTATATGAAATTTCTTCATTTCAGGTTTTCAAATCCACAAATTGGTGTTGAATTTGTAACGACAAATTCGTAGGATTATATTCGTTTATATGCAAGACTGTTCTGAATTTTGTAAAATATTGGAACCTTTTACAACAGATTAATATTCCACATTTTGAATCAATGTATGGACAACACTAAAGAACAATCTATTATGCTTGTCTTTACTTAGGTCATGCAATAATGATATCACAATGCCAGATACTTGCTTTTTTACAATTTAGAACTTCATTAGAGATATTTTGCAAATGTGTAGTCATGATTAGTCAATGATTAAAGTAGTAGCTATGCTTGTTATATCTGATGATTATTAAGGTCCTCGATCAGTGGATCTTCAGTATTGCTACCGATCGTCCAATAGCTACGTGGTTCTGCAAAGACCTTTTGACAAGTTCAAATGTCTTTGTTGCATTAAGCGTCTCTCTGAAGTTATTTTTATGTCTTAAATCAGCGATCTGATAATTTTCAATTGTTGAGACAGAAATAATAATGATTGACATAAGACACTGGCATTATGAGTTAGCCTTAACTAAACTGCGATCTAGGTGTAAGATCTTGATCCATCCCGGGTTTCTTATAATGTACGGAATGAACATTGGAACATTCTTATGTCATATGTCTCCGTCGTTTTGATTTGAAACAGTCACTACTTTCACAGACAATTATGCAGCCACCACGCAAACTTTTCCTTGAACCAAAACTGTGCCATTCGCATGGTTGATGATGTAAGTGACACGGTGTCGCTGTTGGTTGATATATTTCATGTCATATGTTTTTCTTTAACCATCTCTTGCTGATCCATTTCCCGCCCTTTGAGCAGTTTCTTTTTGATGCCAAGCTACCATACTCATATATGTCGTGTCCACAGGACCAACTTAATAATAATAATAATAATAATAACAATAATAATAGCAATGAGAAGAAGAAGAATAACAAAATAATTATAACAAAAATAACGATGACGATGTTGGTGACGATGATGATCATGATAATAATAACGAACATAATCAAATTTACTGAAAATTACAGTATAATCCTTAACTTTCATTTTGAGTTCTTATTATTTTTCTGTATCAAATGCTGATTACTACGAAGCAGAAGGCCTTGCTCACATAGAGTTTTGAGATGTCCAATGCTCATTTCTGCACAAGCGTTTCAGGAGATACAACTTATTTAAAACATTATTTTATACAACAGTACAGCACATAACAACACAACACAACTTCGAGCAAACTTGCCATTTTTTCTTCGTGATTATAATTGAAATATCTTGCATATTCATGGTCTAAAGTCTCAGATTATGTGCTGTGGTTGGTGTCTATATTACCCCCAGCAGTCAAATTATCTCTGAAATGAGAGTTTGCAAGTGCGAAATTAACTGGAGAAGACAAACTGATACTAATTAAATTGTCATACCTGCCAAGAATTTTTTCCCCGCTTTGTAACTTTTTACAGTGAGATGTATATAATGACCATTTGTGACGGTGTGATGAATAAGATTCACACCATGGGAATGACGCTCTACGAGGAAAAAACAAATTCCATGAAATTGGTGGGACGCAAAGTCATGCGGGTTCATAACCACTAAGAATGGTGTTAGAGACCTAAGTATAATGTTTCAAAACACAATTAGGAAATATCACATTACTGATCATAATTACTCAATAAATGGTAAATTGTAGAAATTAAATATATATTGATTTCATATATATTAACCAATGTGCAAAACACTCCACCTAGCATAGTCAAATCAACACACTCTACACACCGCTCCCCACCCCCATTATTGTTAAGAATTGCAACATCTGAGTATCTGTTTAATATCCCACTAAAAGTCACTATGAGGTTTACAAAAGCTATTAATTGTTGCTTGTTATCCACAAATACAGCCATATGTTTGCATTTATGGAAAAGTTTATTGTACATGCGTACGTGGAATAACAGTATTGCTGCTGCTCTATATATGACTTTCGGTACTAATTTTGTTACCATATTAAGCCCATGCAAACATCATGATATTAGAAATTAGAAATTCAATAACTTTACATTTCTGAGCGCGTATATATATATATATATATATATATATATATATATATATATATATATATATATATATATATATATGTGTGTGTGTGTGTGTGTGTGTGTGTGTGTGTGTGTGTGTGATTTGGATTTATAACGTAGCTTTCACAATGTTTCAGTCATATCGCTAAGATGTCTGCAGTGTGGCAGTTTTTAGTGATGTCTAGCACTGTGGCATCATGCCTCAGACACGTAGCATGATGTCCCAACCAGTCACATTATCCCGACACCAGGCCGACCAGTCCTGACATTAACCTCTTAATGCTGAGCGCCAAGCGAGGCAGCTGCTAGTACCATTTTTATAAGTCGTTGATATGGCTCAGCCGAAGTTCGAACCCTCTACCTCCCGCATCCTAGCCGAACGCTGTAACCACTTAGGCCACGGGGGCGGTCACATTTCGAAATACTCGTGATCAAACATCTATGTGCCAGTATAGATGCATGGATAACAGCTTCTTTGTGAAGAGAAAACCATATCATCCGCGGCATTTTCAGCACCTGCGTCTGCTTGAAGCATGTGCTTTCAATTCAGCACCACAGTGTCGGGTGCCAATTCCAGTTAAAGAGTGTTCCAAACTAAAGACTGTTAAAGGTCTGACATTCCATCAATAAAACAATTTCTCTATTTTTTAGTTACAACTTAGATAAACTCTCAAAAGATTATTTTTACTGAAATCTAAAGTTCATTATCAACCAATTATGGATAGCCAAACCTAAATCTAATCTATCTTTCTTATACCAATTCTGGACTGGCTCCATTTTCCAGACCATTAATACCGTGAGTCCTTGAAGCGACTGCTTGGAGCATGATAGTGATAAGAGCAGAAGGTTTCCGAATGAGAATCGAATTGGCTAATAAATCAAATGTATGTAAACGATAAAATTAGTGCATCACTTTCTGACAAAATAAAGTAGATTTGGCAGATGACAGGTAAACCACTGAACTGAATATGTACGTTGGATTTTTGAAAAGTTCTGAATAGTTTCTTTTATGACAGTGAACAATAATCTCGAGGAAGATTAAATCTGATTACCGTATCGAGGATAAAGCTAGAGTTTACAACTCGGTCGAATGAGCAATTGACTCAAAAGGCTCTTGTATAAAAGCTGCCCCCATTTTTTTTTATGGTACTGACCTATTTAACAATTAAATAAAGATGTTATTGAAGGTTTTCTCTTTAAATAACTGAACGCTCCTGGCGATAATTAAGTATAGTGACTTTAAATTTTATAGTACTATATACATGTACACCGCATGCGATTAATTTCATACAAATGTCATGCATAGGAGCATTTTATAGAGATTTTTTTTACTTTGTGTAGCCTAGCTTAAACAATTATCTTGATGTGTAATATGTTTCACAGTTTTGTGTTTGTTATGATAGTCTATATGTCATGTGCAAACGCTTACATGAACATTATTTGCATTCCTTTCTCACATGTGAAGCGAGCCGTGGTGTCTCAGTGGTTAGCGTGTTCGACTCGAAACCCGAAGAGTACAGGTTCAAATTATACCATTGCATCAGCCCGCGTCGACTTCCATAGAATCCATAGGATAATCGCTTTACTTCAGTACATAACCTTCATATGTTGATGTGCCATTAAACACGAAAATTTACCCAAAGACAAATATCGCATGTGTACCACATTATTTTTGTATTTACTTGTGTCTGTCTAAATGTGTGTCTGTTTCTTTTGGACGACCCTCGATCATCCGCCTCCCTGCATTTTCTACTTGTACAAAATGGACGAGCAGTTAATGGAACACTGTTTATAGCACTTAATGGTATATCCTATAGTCAATTTGGTAACCAGGAACAAATAGTTATTGTATTTCTAGATAAATCAATGCCCCCATGTGGCCGAGTGGTCAGAAAAGCACTCGCTTTTACCAATCATTACAAACTTATTCTTTTCTTCCGATACTAGTAGTCTCATTATCTAAACAGTTAAAACTTCCTACGAACAATTTTTGTTTTTTTTTTGCGTATTAGCACCTAGTTACACGGAGCATACAATGACACCATGATCTCTTTCAAGAGTACTCTAAAGACTTTACTAATACTGTAAAGCGCTTAGAGCTGTTAAACGTTGCACTCTGTACAAAGTCATTATTATTATTATTATTATTATTATTATTATTATTATTATTCCATCCCCAACACGCTTCTGCCTTAACCGGTCGCAATTGTCCATCATTTTTCACTCAGCTGAATTCCAGCGTTGGCGATGAACTTTATACGAAAAATGAATTATTTGCTCGAGGGAAAAGTCTCAAGAATAATTCATCTCGCTGTTCCATCCCATGTAACTTTCCATGCTATTGATGTTCCTGGACTATAGTGGATTATTCTTTTCAAATGGACCCTCGACGCCTTTGTGGTGACTCTCTTTCTCCCACACGGCCTCTTCCATTATCTCTAGCTCTGCTAGGGAAAGTAGCTTCTCGGACACATCGCCGATCCTTATATAAGGGGATCTCTCGTTATCTTTGCGTGCTGCATTAACCCACTGTGCATGCCTCCTCACGTTCAACAGCTCTATATGGCACGTAGAGTAAGCTGCACAATAAGACTGGTATATCCTAGATATTTTTTCTCTGAAACATAAATAATTACTGGCACGCTAGCCCACAGCCGCTCTGCTAGCATCGATCCATAATGCGCTTTAGCCATTTTTTGTTTTTCCCCTGCCTGCAACTTGGCCTTCAACTTGTTGCAGCCGTACGTCGAAAATAGACTCGCCTCAGCCAGTGTACCCTTTCTGCAGAAACATCACGGAACTAGTGACTCGTTTCCTTTCTGCTGCCCCTCTCGGTGCGCAGTAATGCAGCATGCTCAAGCCCTTAACAGTTAGTCCTAATAGTGCTTCTACAATAACAATAAGGGTTGATTTTGTCTAGGCTCCTGTTTCGTCTGAGATAGTATGATCACACACCCTGCTGAAGTATGATATTCATGTGGATCTGTATTTGCAAAACTTAACAGTAAGATAATACTAGTATTAGAATGCGGGGAGATTTAATATACGTAAACAGAAAACAGGTAGATAACAATGCACACATCAGTGTAATTAGTAATTAGATTTTATGATTTGCATTAAATTTAATATACGAAGGCACCACATTAAAATACTTGACAATGTAATGAAAAGCTGACACCTTTATACCTATACATTGCGTATGTAACATTTGCTGTTTTTGCTAAATTTGCTTAACTCTCTTCTGTGTTTATATACTCATCAATCATGCCTCTTGATATCCATTTTGTGTTCTTTTGATACGTTAGTTTGTATGAAAAGGCAACTCTGAAAAGCATTAGCGAAAACTTCCCTTAGTTAATTTTTTTTAATATTATATTTTAAGATAAATATTTCATCAACACAATCAACTAACAATCTTTTAAGAACTTTCACGATTGAGAATATAACCCTGATACAGACGTAGTTGTTTGCTATGAAAAGCGCATGTTTGGTATACAGACAGAAAAAAAAGCATACATCATAGTGTAATAGATCACTAGACAGTCAACCAGTAGCGGTCGTGCAATATTGGATGTCTTTGTGTTTCTGAATCTAACTGACTAGAGTTAGTAACATAAACTTGAACCTTTGCGCAACCAATATTTTCCGATCTCGCATGCACATAATTTGTTATTTTGGTTCTCAACATTGACCGCCGTTTGCATCTTCTCTGTTAATTGCAGATGCTGTGGCCTTTAACACTTTCTTTATTTTATTACCGTTTCGAGACATCTTGTTGAGGTTTTTTCGAGGGGTGGGGTGGCTTTCTTGTTTCTGTTCTTGTGTTATCTTCCAATTCCACTTGACCAATTATTGTTGTTCGTTTTATCAATTATTGTTCCATCGATTTTGTTGAAATTTTCTATGTCGTTCATCTTGCCTTCAGTTTGTTAAACTTTCTCTTTATTTCCAATTTCTTCACATCGCTTATCGTTTAGTATTTTTGTTTTTATTTCTTAATACATTACATTAAGTTCTGGGAAGTTAAATGCTCTTTTTACCCCTTCAATTTCTTTTAAACTCGCCATATATAGAATCAAAAAGGAAACTACCAGTAATGAAGGAAATATATATATATATAACCAACATATATATATATATATACCATATACCTAACTCTATATATATATATATATATATATATATATATATATATATATATATATATATATATATTTGCTCCAACCAATATTTATGATTCTATCCGCGATAATCCAAAGTACGACCCGGAATCCAGGAAGAACATAGCAGACTTCAGCAACCACTATCGAATCAGCGGAGGCGAGTTTTACTTCCCTTTGTGTCTAGAATATGATACTTATACTTACAATCTGTAGTCACTGCTACGGCAAGATCTTTGGTTCGTGATCTATACATATAACATACATGGGTTCATATTTGAAGGGAGATAATTAGTGACACAATAATGTATACAAGAGAAAATAGACCTACTGTACACGCATCCTGTTTTTCGGAAAATCCACGTTCCGTCAGTGGAACTTAATCCGTTCCACGATGTGTCCGTCACGGAGATGACATCTTGGTCTTTATGGATTGCCCACGTTGTGGCTTGTAGTGGACGAATTAAGTTTTATTACCCCAGTTATAGGTCGCAGAAAGATAATTATGTAATCGTGAACATCCTCTATAGCGCGTGGAAGTTACCTGTTGGCTCAGCTGCAGTACATAACGCAGGTTGCTCATTTTAAGTTGTACACCATGCTGTTCAATATTCAAAGACACGCCCACTAAATCGCAATCACATACGTGTATTGCGAGAAACTAATGTTTTCCGGCCAAAGGATGCTGAGGCAATTTAACTGTATCACAAATATAAAAAATTTAATTATAACAATTTTAATATGATATAAAAGGAAGGAGTTCTGATTTTAAACAAAAAGGAAAATGAAATCACACGTAAGTATTAGTTGGTTTCATTCTGTAAGCTACTTTTAAATTGTTTGCTTAACATGTTCCCACACAATGAAATATACACAGCGCTATCCAATAAACAACTTCGGCTAGAGTACATGCGACCCAAATATACATATCCGTGCATCACATTCTCTCTGAAATTAGACGCATGTTTATTTTACCATTTACCTACAGTTTCCACGGGCCACGTAATGCCGCATTCAGTAACTAACAGTTTAATAAATATGCATATAATTGCCGTTTGGGTCGTCTGTTGAGTTTACAATGTAACATTACAAAATGGACGCATGAAAGTGATGAAAAAGTGAAATGACAAATATTTTCATTATGTTGATACACTTGTATGTATTAATTTCAGTTAATACAGCTGAGCATTTCGTACATTACTTTCTTTCAATCTGCATGCAAGTACTGAAGTAGCAGTTGTTTTTTTTTTTTCCAGTGCATATAAGTACGTCATATCTATCGCAATTCAAACGAAAATGCTTACTATTATGCAAACTTAGTTGAGAAATGGGTATCTATGGTAATGCATTTACAGAACAACAAAAATCCTCCAGTGTTGTAATTTTTTTAAACTTTAACTGGAATTTGTTCCTCTTCATACCCCTTTTTTCCCCCTTGTTTAACATGTAAGCTGAACACATATATATGCCATGAAAATGGCTAAACCACATGTTTCCCAAGACTATAAAGTCTATGTCTAATTGCATTGATTGTTATTAATGAGGGTTTTTGTTTTTTCCCGGCTTAAAACAGGTATCATTTGTAAAACTTTGTTCACAGCGTACTGGAGGTGGAGGAGGCTTAATCTACAAAGTTTGTATATGCTAATTATTTCCTGTTTATCTTGCACCATTTCTATTAATTCTAATGAATGTTATTGCAGTAATGCTCACCCATCCGACTTTCGTATATTAAATGTCTGTAGAATCAAGTTCGTACATGTTAATTATGACCAGATTCGACAACAGATAATAAGCAAATAATACAAACACACTGGCAGCAGGATAATAACGAAGTTTATTATATAAATTCAAACTAAATACAACATGAAAAACTGCAAAGATATTTACCTATTCACTTATTTCGAATAAAGAGCGGAATCAATTTTATTTCACAATTTTGTGCGTAGACGAATTCGAAACTGACGATAAATGTAATATGTTTACAAATGCATACACTAATTATCAATGCCTGTTTCGGGGTTAGCGAAGTAGCCTAAGGGTGACGTCGATCAAACTTTATTGTGCATAATATCTCTCTCTCTCTCTCTCTCTCTCTCTCTCTCTCTCTCTCTCTCGTTTGCATGTAATAAATGCATTTTATTTGTAACAAAGCCTATTGTGCGGGTTAACAGATGGCTTAATAACTCGTGGAGACGAATTCGTCCTGGATCCTCACATTCACCTTGTGTGGTTTCTAAAGTTGTCACAGCCATTTGGATTCAGGTCACAATTATTACTTCCGGTTCAGTACCCACGAATGTAATCCCAGCCTACGTTTACAGCATATTGCCATCTCTTCGTTTGGTGGTAATACAAGAGTCAGACTTAAGCAATCTTGGTGTTGATTTAAAGATAATTGTTTATTCTTTAGAATTTTGGCACTATGGTGTGATTGTCTGTGTGTATTTCGGCGACAGTGCACAGTGAGTAATGAGGCATTGATGTTGATTCGGTAGTGAACCTGTGAGCCAATGTTCCGTACTTTGTTTACAGTCCAGCCTCTCATAAAAATGTCCGATAACCTATGACAAGAACTTCAATGTGAGTTCACCTCCGAAGGTAGTTTAGAATTAGATATAACTCATTATGATTTAGACACAATGGAAAGTTCAGTACTGAGAAACAAATGTAGAGAATACATAGTACAATTAGCAAAATTAATTGTGATATGATTCCTGTCATTAGTTTATCCTTCAAAGTTTAAATTGGTATTAAAAGTTTGTTATTAACGACAGATACGTGACATTTTTAATATGTTATTTGTATTGACTTTTAAAAAGAAGAATAAAATTAAAAGTGAATAAATTAATTTTTCTTCTAAAAAATAAAATGAATTGCTTTTTAAAAACATCAATTTAATTTTTCCCCCAAATGCATTTATATAATATTTATTGGGAATGATATTAAATATTACCAGCATGTATGTAGGCCTACGCAAGATACAAAATGCAATGATGGATCCTTGTCAATTTTTTGTCGTTGAATGTCAAACTGAAGCCTTGATTTAAAACACACGAAGACAACGTTATTTTTGTATTGTGCATTGAGATCTTTCACACTATTTATTATTATTATGGATCGAAGCAGTTGATTTATGTGTTTCTGATGGGGCGACTACCTGAGTAACACATATCTGTTTGTGTAGCTTTCAATAATTGTTTTTAAGCATAGTTATCTGGTACTTAATGAGAGGACAGAGATGAAAACTTGACAATACAGCCTACTCAAATTGTCTGCTAAATCACTTCAAACCGTCAAAGAATGAAACATGTCAATATATATATATATATATATATATATATATATATATATATATATATATATATATATATATATATATATAAGGGGTAAAAATCTACCTTCCCCAGGTGTAAGTAGCATTTGATGCAAGAAAACAGGAAAATGAAGTAAGTTGAACACATAATGCGTTCCATTTTATTGTTCAGTTTGGTTAATACATTGATTGACATAGTGCGGCATTTTGGCCTAATCTGATATGGGAATTCTAATGAACCATTTTACTTGATTCATTAATTACTAATGATAATTATTAACTGAGACGGTAAAGATTACAACAAAAGTATTCAACATATTATTTGAATTTAACTTTGTACAACTGCTCCTAACATGGTTACATATCCTATATGTGCAAATATCCATATTCATATATATATATATATATATATATATATATATATATATATATATATATATATATATATATATATATATATATATATATTACAATGTTTGGGATCAGAAATTCACATTCAGTACATCATATAGTATCTCACTGTACCTATAGTTGATCTGTAAGGCACATATCTGGCTGTATGCACTTAAAATGTCCCAAAATGTTATTTTCATCAGGAATATGCTTATTTATAGTAACGTATTTTAATTTAGTACTTTGACAGAGTGCAGTATTGTAGTACCGGCTCATGTCACATTCCAATGAGTCATTCAAATTTATAACTGTTAACATTTTCACTTAACTTCTACGTATACTTGTATGTACTACGTTTTGCACAAATGATCAAACCTCGCCGTTCCCACAGTGCGTTAAACTTTATGATACCTAGTCTGCCTATTTAGAATTTTAGCCTGTTAATTGATAAATATACTGCTGGAAAACTTATATATTTTTGGATGAATTTATATTTTTAATACATGTCCATTGTTTCATATTTCGGAGTGTCACTATGTCAAGTTTAATATTTTCTTCCTGTGCTTGCACCCTTAATGTCATTTTTTAAAATCTCCATATCTAACACATTTTAGCTTCATTTACCTACATCTTACTGTTTTCTAACATTAATTTAAACATGTTATATCTTTTCAGGTCTAGCCTGGTATCTGGAACAAGAATGAAGCGTTGGATTAGTTTGGAAGCTCTCCAGTAAACAATTGGTGACAGCCAGGTTCATTAGTGGATATGCAATGTACTTGCCAAAAGGGACCAAGATTAGTTCATTTTACTACACTGATATATAGCACCTCAAAGACATGGCTAAGGTCATTCGTCTTTCATTCTATTACATTTCTGAGCTTTATGTTCGTACTTGTTAATTATGATTCGACAAAAGATAAGAAAATAAGTAAAGGACACTAATACACGAAAATATCACAACTGAACCACCTGCTACTTCGCAGATCATATATAAGTTCAAAATTCGTTTTTACACAAGCAACATAAAAAAATTGCATTCAGAAGTTAATGTTTCTTCTGAAACATCGATGCTAAAAAAATAACAACATCGAGGCTCAACACCTTCCTGGCTGGCCATTGTTAACAAGCAGAGCCGCAGACTTCTATGTAAAAATGTCGCTTCTCAGCTGGTGCTTCATAATTGATTCATGAAAAAGTGACGAAGACAGTTGCCTTTTTCGTAAAAATTTGCATCGTTTATTGCATGAACAGGCATTGTAAGAGAGTAGACATCAAAATTGTGTAGACCTACTGGGAGCATTAAAAATGGTATCATACTCTCAAATAATCATCCTAAGTCTAAGTCAACTGATAAAGAAATTTGTATACTAAAAATGTTTTGCATTCATCAAGGCCGTTAGACCTTTCCCCTAAACTTAAGTTGAAAAGCTAGACTCTAATTGGGATAATAAAAAATAATTATATCCAGGGCAGAGTCAGGTCAAATATAGGTGGATAGGGAAGTTGGGTTTTAGAATTTGAAAACGGCCTTGACTTTCATTGAAAGGTCACCAAAGCAAAAGCCTATGAGTCTATTTGCTCAAAGTTTGCATAATACCCAATAAACCTGCAAAAGACTAAAACGATGGTCAAATTTCAATTGATTGTACGTTTGTCTGTGTTCCTTTCATTAGCCGTGACGAGGGGCCGGAAACCTCGGACCCTTCACATTCGATCCATGATATTTAATTTTCATATATCGCAAGAGAAAAGTTGTAAGCGATAATATGAGAACGTGTAATAAAAAGTGTAACCCAGAACATTTTTTGAAAACTAACATCTGGGTCTTTTTTTTAAGGTCTGTGGAGTGTGTGATATTTTCTTCCAATAGTTAATTTACATTTTAATTTGAAACTTTTGAACAGTAGCTTGTACATGTTCTAACTGTCCTGACTGACTGCTGTTGACTGGATGCATGATGTAACAGGCGTAACGGCTGATTTCAGAGTAAGACGCTCCTTAAGCCAGTGACAGGTGATGCATATAGATGTCATGGAAAAAGTGATGACAGAAAGAACTTGGTATTCTTCATTGAAATCACTTTGGTCATAACATGAATGGTCACTGATAGAGTGAAACAGCCAATTCGGTTACACAATTCCGTGCCTTTAAAAGAAATGCCTTATCTGACATAATCAATGCCATTGTCAAAGTTTAAGGGTAAAAGTGCTGAAGAAAAAGGGTAAAAGCGCAAACTAAAACGTTTCGTAGTTTTGCTGTTGTATCTCTTTTATTTTAATATGCAATGCCATATTATTTGTCTAGCATAAGCTTTGAAAAGAATTATGATATGCAAGTCACATTGTTCCAGTGTTCTTGATCGCACATGTCCATTATAAATAGTATGTCCTTCGTTTCTAATCTCTCATCTAATTTTATATGTATTATTACTGCATTCATTACTTTCTTCAAAGTGGGTATTGGAAATAACATGGTAATAAAAGGTAAAATATGACAAGTTATTAACCAGCACACAAAACACATTTATGAAATATCATTTATTGAAAATGAACCTCGCAGTCACCGCTTGATGCAGAACAGTATGATAATGTATACAATTGCTAGGCATTGTCATGTGATGTACACTACCAAATGGACAGGTAAGAAGAAATCAATGAAATTTAGAACCTCATTGTTTCTTCTTACGCGCGTTCGCCTTTTTGAATCCCTAGCGAGGCCACTGATAAATATAACAGGAAATATTATCACTGTTGAGTTTGTGTAGGTAATGGTATGAAACTGACATCTGCCGTCGTTGGGTTTACGCTTTCGGGGTTTGTCCCATCTGTATATTTAATGTGTCGACTCGCGGAGAGAATACAATAGAATCAGCGAGGGTGCCATAGAACCCATTTCCAATTACTGCTGAGATACAATCCGTGACGGACTTCCACTAGATTGAGTGAATTTCAATCGGAATAGGTGGAAAATCCACCAGACTGAGTCCATTTCCACTACAAATAGTGGGCACCTAATCCCTTACCACTCTATCCATGCTCAGCAATTTGAACGGGCGATCCGTAAAACACGATGCATGTACTGTATATGATGCAAGTCTAGTATATTTCCTATTTCAGAAACTGTTTTTACAATGGAGGAAACGACTATCACAGAACATAGCTACAGGACTGGTTACTCCAGTTCAAAGATGTCTAACTTTCTGAATATATTAAAAATCACGAAATGGTTTCAAGTTCAATATTTACTCAAGTATAGACCCGGATTACAGTTTTTGTTCTAAAGGTACTATTCAGTGTCGCATATATCAGTTCATCTCCTTACATCAAGAATATGATTTTGAGTAAATACCAATGTCTGTAAATTATGTTAGAAATTTGTCGTAAAACAGCTTGTATTCAGCCTTTGAATAAATAGTTTATTAAAACAGTATATTAACATTGCAAGATCTAATTCGTTACCTAATATAGCTTTCATAATCGCATCAACATGAATTGCATATAGGTTTAAACACATTCTTCCTCAATTACAAGAAATGACCAAATGAGTTTAATAAAGGGAAGATATACGGAGAAAATATCGTACTCTCCACGATCTTATCTTTTCTACACAACAAAATGAACCTATGATATACGAGGACGTCTTTGGTTGTTTGATGGTTGAAAACACGTTGGGTTCTCTTGCACATTCTTTCATTTATAACGTATTCAACTTTGTAAAATTTTTAAAACTTGGAGGTTTTTCAATTCTTGGATCAATCTTTTTTCAAAGATATTAAATTATGGATTATTGTTAGTCGACAATATTTATCTTGTCTTAACCTTAAGATAGCCTGCTGATAAGGTGATCCCTTTTCACCATATATATTGGTTCTGTCTGCAAAATTAGTATGGCACATGATAACTAAAATACATAATATCGAAGGATTATACCTCCATCATAATAAACAAATCATATATATATATATATATATATATATATATATATATATATATATATATATATATATATATATATATATACTAGTTTTACGTGGGTTGCGGGATTTCATCCCGAAAGTGGGGTTACGGGAAGGCATTCATCTAATTACAATTTCAAATCAAAAGATATATATATATATATATATATATATATATATATATATATATATATATATATATGTTTATATACTCATATAATAACTATATATATGTTCAAATTCAGTATATATACTTATTTATTAACCCTATTCATATTTTACTTAGCGGGCAGATATATAAATATTGTGGGCAGACTTGAACTTGGAATACAGAATACGAAATGTTATACATAGCATTCTGCCCACAAGGATGAAATTTATAGCGTTCTGCCCACAGATACAGTGCAGTTATACAAAGTTCAGACTACCGACGACGTGATATTGTGATACCTTAAATGGTCTATAATACATGCAGTCTGAAATATTTTAATATCACATTTATGGCCACTTATCCATATACAAACAACACAATTCCATTTTTTTTTTCAATCAACGCGGAGAGAATTGTATAAATTCACCCAGCAAACATATAGACAATTGCAAAGTCCTCGTACTTTTCCACTCTTTGATGGAAAGCATTGTATGATTGTATTCCAAATGTAACAAATTATGTTGTCATTTTGTTGATATATCTGTGCCAGTTTCCTGACAACTTCTGCGTATGTTTCATATTTATTATGAAGATGATGACTTATTTGCTGCTTCTTGATGAAGTCTCGGCTTCTCTTAGACCGATACTATTACGGTACCGCAATTCGGCTGTCATAGACCACATATATAGTTTTGCACGTTGAACCGAGCAAAGTATGCATGTATATAGAGATACAGCAGGAAGGTCTTAACTATTTTCTGAGTTACTGGTATTTTCAGTCTGTATCACTGATACTATCAGATTTGTTTGTTCCCAGCTTTCTAAGAAAAGGATCCTTTATAGGGAGCGACCATTTCATTTTCGGGATTTTCTTTTAAGCCTGGATATTTTCATTTATCGAAGATCATTATTTTCGTCAAGTAAAATAATGCCAGTAATATTTTTTGTGTGCAACAAATCAGAGTAAAGATATTTATATCACGCTATTTCAGAGCCA
Source organism: Megalonaias nervosa (assembly GCA_016617855.1). NCBI lineage: Eukaryota > Metazoa > Mollusca > Bivalvia > Unionida > Unionidae > Megalonaias > Megalonaias nervosa. Next base: position 19,104 of record JAECUM010031656.1, read on the forward strand.
GATTTTAAAAAACAAAACAATTCCAGCTGCCTTCTCCCCTAATTAAACAGTTGGTCCCGTACAGACACTTTTTGTTAAATTTAATGTGTTCTTTTCACTTTTAGGGGGACAGCTTATTGTTTCATCATTTATTGTTGTTGTTGTTGTTATAGGGTTTAACGCCATTTTTCAGCACAAGATAGGCTATACATGGCGGCCAGTATTAATGGTGGAGGAAGAACCCTGGAAAACCCCGGGAAGAACCAACGACCCACGAGAAGCTACTGGCAGGCTTTCTCACGTACCCACGTTAGCCGAGCCTGGACTCGAACTCACGCAGACAGAGGTGAGATGGCAGTGATCCGTAACGGTCAGCGCTTTAGACCACTCGGCCACTCGGGGCCCCCATCATTTATTGTGAATAGTACTTGCTTCTTACATCAGAACAATTATGAATATATTAAATTCCTTTAAAATGTTGCATTCATTTCATATTTCAGTATGCACCAAATGAGCTAATACTTGCATTTTTCAGTGTTTATTGAAAAGAATAATTCCAGTTTAGAAACACAGGGCGTGCAATATAATTGAAGTAGCAGGTAAATATTTTAAGTAATGGGAATTTGCAGTATACCCACAAATGGGGCACAGGAATCAGCAAAAATAGGAATGGTGGCCAGTTCCACTTAGCACCATAGCTGCCAAGTAAAGCTGTAAAGCTTCTTTTAGATGGTAATTTACTCTACAGTTTTGTATTTTACCCTACGCTGCTTGGCAGACAAATGTATGTTAGGAGTCCAACAAGATAGTTCCACACGTGATCCTTTTTCTTTGTGTATTGTGATGGTTTGCTAAAGTCAATCTAATATCGTCGCAAGCCATGGGCAGCAATCCGCTATGCTCCTTTACCACCCTAGGCTGCCTGTCCATCATTACAAGTAAGGAATTCCTGACTTTTTCTTCTACATGTTTAGCAATATCTTTACGTTCTCCAATAAAGCTACAGTAGAGACAAGTTTGTATGAAGAATTTAAGGCATACATATTTTTGTTTTTTACTAGCTCTCATGCCTTCTCAAAAAAAAAGATGTACCTAAGTAAAAACAAAAAGTATTTTGCTGGGTTGTAACTAATGCAGTCCCCTTTACTCAAAACAAGTTTGTAGAACAATGTTAACTCCTTATTCCCTGTATGATTTCAACACAAAAGATGAATGTTGAGTTATTAACTTCCACAGTGTTTCAGCCAGAAATTTCGTGCCACAGGGATTAAGATATGGGCACTTCTTACCATTAGAGTCCTTTTTCTACAAGAAGGACCTTTTCTAAGGAGTCACATGAACATATTGATATTTATGATTTCACAAATAATTATTGTAATCTATCAAGTAGAATTTATAAGGAAAGAAAGAAGGCTAACAGTACTGAACGCTCATTAGCAATTCGATATTAGAAGTCAGTTGACCCCAAAGTTGTCAAATCCGGGAGTCACATTCAGATTTTTAGGAGTCAGTGCAGATGGTTGATACTAACTGTGTCATAGTAATACAGTATCTTATTTCCTAGGGTAGTCAAACACGCAACTGTCAACAATGTATACTCACATCTGTTGACATATGCGGTTCACTTTAAATCGTCAGAATAATAAAAAAGACAGAACCTGATATGCATGTGCATTATGCACAAGCTTAGTAATGTGAGGTGATTATCCCTGAGAAATACAGTTTTAAAATATAGATTTCTTCAATACTTATCCAGACGGATATGGCAATTGACTGACAGTCACACATTGGTGTAGGGTAGCTAAAAATATCATCAACATGGTGTTTGTTCAGTATTCACCTAGAGGGTTATTATCAATGGAATATGGGAAATAAATAAAAATCCATGTGATGATTGGCAAAGGTGAGAAAGACTTGAAACTTTTGATGCGGACATATATATGTTGGTTTGATTTCTGCAGCAGTAATATGCAAAAGGAGAGCATAACCTGCATCATATTTGTCAAATCTGTGTAATTTAAGCAATATTTTGCGCAGGTGGTAGCTCCATCCATTGACAGTTTTACACAAAACCCCCAAACTTTAAAAGCTTTATTTTTCTAATTATAAAACTTCCATAAACAATAATAATAATAATAATAATAATAATAATAATAATAATAACCTGCAATGTGCGTTCATTGCTATTTGCAGTTTTTCTTGTCCATTTCACTATGTATGTACCTCTCAACCATTCCTTCTACAATCATGACAGTTGGAATATCAGGTTAATAGAGTAGATGGAACATAATATGTTATCTAGAGTTTCTGTTGTTTATAGTTGTTATAGAAGCATAATTAGTATTGAAAATTAACATAAGTCTTGTCAATATAGTTAAGTGTGCAGTTATTAGTTAGGATTTTTTAAATCTTAATATCTTAAATACTCCAAATATATCCAGCACAGACCCTGGGTTATTTCCTTGGGGTTGAGAATTTACCCCTACGCGTAACTTGGAAACTGTTATGGTCCCCATCCTACAACTATATATACATTTAATGGACACAAGGGGATATATGCACTTGTACATCCAACATATATCCTGGGTCATTTCCCCTTTAGTAGGGTACTTGCCCTTGGCTCATAACTTGGAAACTATTAAGATTCACACCATGTAACCATATATACACTAACTAGATATGAAAAGAAAAAAACACATTTACAGTATTGAAACATTTCCTCCAAGATCAGGCCACACCTTTAGTGGCATATATTGGATTCTTGGTGGTATGCAATGCCATATCATTTACCTAATCCTGTTTTTTGTTCTGTATCTCACTTTGGATTACATTGATATTGATGTTTACCCAAGCAAACATTCAGTGTGAAAACTATACATGCTTCTTAAAGAAAATGTGGAATCATTGTGCATAGATACTTGCGTAATTTTGTACACAATCTTCCAATATTATTCCCCTAGGAAGTGTTTACTGAAATCAGCCTATTGGCAGGATGATATTTTATAAACTTACACCAGGAACTAGTGGGTATGTTGCTGTCCTTTCTGGAAGGTCAAGGTCACAGATTATAGTTGCATTTACTTTTAGAGTGCTGTTTGTAACTCTGAAACTGATAGAATTAGTGGCTTGAAAATTTGTGAACTTTTACATATATGTAAGACATGGGTGCCGAACATGTCATACATAACACCTTCATGGTTTCTTTTCACGGTGAAAGGTTGACATTACTATCTTTGTTTGGAGCTTTAACTCACAAACTTTTAAATAAAGTAATAAATATAAAACTTGGTATTGTTATACATCATGACTTGATGTTGTCACTTAGTGCTTATACCTATCTTTAATGCTTATACCTATCTTTAAGGCCAGGTCTCAGGCCAGTATCATGTTTTGTGTGTCCAAACTGTCACCTGTTAAATTGTTAATAGAATTAAATTTTTCACCCTGTAAAAACAGTTTGAGGGTGTATCTTTTACCTGTCATGTGTAGCAACAGCATGGTCCTATCAGTAAGATCAAAGTCACATGTGAAGCTTACTCACTTTTGTATTAGGACTGTTGAAGGTAGTGTTATGCAACTTATGTCTACATCATAACTTCTAAATGTGCCATTTATTTGTCATGGAATTTTCATCAAGGTTAAAATCATAGATCAACATTATCTATTTTTGTGTCAGGTCTCTAGCTCACAAATTCTAAAGGATAGTAATAGTCAGATGAAACTTTGTATATTCATGCATCATGACCTAATGTATTATCACATAACACACTATTTTGATCCAATTGTTTAGGTCCTGGTCATTTTTCGTGGTTGGGATGTAGTTCAGAAGCTATTTTAGTAATGAAAATAAAATTATTTTGGATAGCGTGTATTGTACCACTATTATGATCCTATCTGCAAAGTTAAGGTCACAGTCATCTGATGGTTACTTACTTGTAATATCTTGGCCGCAACTTTAAAGTCATTAAAAGTAGTATTATCAAAATTTTAAAAATGTTACATCTTGGCTTTTTGGTGATTTTCATAACCTTTCTCTAAAGATTATGGTCACATGCCAATATACATATTTTTCTTCCAAGTCTTGAATTAAAGACACGTATTAAGAGAGATGAAACTGAAAATGCTCATATCCATGATGACTTGACAGTGTTTCATAGGCTACTTTGGTTCTGTCATGAAGGTCAAGGTACTCAATTTTTGTATCCAAGCTGTAGCTCTGAAGTTATTTAAGATATTAGGAAGAATGTATGTATACTGATATATAATGAATAGGGCCAGATTAAGACCTTTAGAGGCCCTATGCACTGAAAAGATTATGGTGCCCCCCCCCATGTAATTCAAAATAAAACAATACTAAACCGTAATTTCTCATTTTGTTTTGGTGCCCCTACTTTGCTGGTGCCCTAAGAATGTGCTTAGTCTGCCTATTGGATAATCCAGCACTGATAATGACTAAAGAGTATTTTGCATATCATGCTCTGTGTCATTTCTCATGGCCAAGGTCAAGGTATGAACATTTCTGATGACATGTAACTTAGGTGTCATGTTAAATTATGGTATGAATATTGATGTTTTTATAACACCCATCTTAAATTGGCATACTGTACTGTGTTAGCGCATTATGTGCCCATCCTTCTGTTAACATTTCCTTGTCCAGCCCATAACTTTTTAACAGCTTGAGAGATTCTCATTAAACTCGGCCCAGGTAAATATCATCGTGTACCACAGACAGGCCCCTTGCCACAAGGTTTAGCTATCAGCAAGGCAATGGAAAATGTAATTATGTGATTTGTAAATTGCATGAGGAAACCATCTGTGCCAATGAAGATTTTTTAATTAAACTTTAACTAGTTGTATATCATAACTAGAGCGTGTGTCACATACCACAGCCAGGAACGAAGTCTCGAGGTTATGGTCACAACCAGGGAAAATATAAATCAGTGATCTCTATCCATGTACAGATATAACATCTGAACCAACGGAGATATTTTCATGACAATTTAGCCTATTATATATTTGAATTTAATAGATTCTCACCTATTCATAATCATACCCTCTGCCCCTCAAGTTATGATGAAAACCAAGCTAAGTCAGCGGCTGGTTTCCTTATCCAGGCTGTCACTTTTTACCCACTCCAAATAGTTTAAAGTTTAACCCAGTTCCACACCTTATCATGTCACTAGAAGGTTTCTAGGTCAAAGGTCAAGGTCATTTGCAGGGAAAAGGTCAAGAAATGGGCATATAATGAGCCGAGCGGTTCTCGTTACTTGATGCCTCAATGTTGTTTTGGTGCCACCTTCAAGATCAAAATTATAGACTTTGAGGGAGCATTTTATGTGCTTTTACCATCAACCCATGTGATACTGATGTGCAATTTGTGGGTGTTTTAGCTGTCTCTGTTGTGGAATATTTTCATCAACTTTATGTACATGCCGCATAATAGCAGTATGGGGTTAATAATGTACAAAAAGGGAAGGGCATGCAGCCTTGCTGCTTTTCTGAATAATTTTCCATTAAGTTCAATATGACACAGATTGTGGTACCAAAGTATTCCTCACATGAACATATTTATGGAATAGGATAAGGCTATGAGGATTGTTTCAGCTTCTAGTCACAGAAAGTGAGACATAACACAAACAATATTATACATTATTCATTTATTATCTGACCTGCGTGAACTTATACTCCATAAGTATCTTAATTCCCATAACAACCAGATCACAAATATATTTTGAAATCTAAAAAAGCAGCCATATTTGGTCAAACTTTCCAGAAATATTTTTAGGCAAGTTTTGTTTTTGATGACTTCCATTGCAACCATTCAAGCTCCATAGCAATCAGGTAGAAAAAACATACTTTTCCCATGACGAGAAAATGTACTGGTAAAACTTTAAGCAAACAATTGAAGGAAATATTCATCACGACATGATGTACAAATTAATGTGCATCTTTTGGTCTCAATGACAGCCAAGTGAGAAACATAATTTTGATATCGTCTTCAAAACAACATTATTTAATGTTTTCAAACTTTCAGGAAATGTTTCAGCTGATGTGTTTTAGTAAATGGCTCTTATAGCCATCATATCTACTATTTTCCTTTTATATCAACCGTGTGGAAACATATTTCAGTATTTTTAAAACCACAATGGCAATGTAAGGCAAACTTTATTTCTTAAAAAGTTATATCTTGGTGGGGGACTTTGATATTCTTTCAAATCAGATTTTCTTTTACCTCGAGATAAAAAAAATTTCAACTAATATAACAGATATATCAAGCTCTTCTTGTTTACAAATGAGAGTAAGAATATTTTTTAAAGCTATTTGTGGTCAGAATTTTAATTTTAAAAAATCCCACCTAGCCTTCATTAAGTGGCTGATCCCTCAGCTCAATGCAACATGTAGAAAAATCTCTGAACCTAGTTTTACCTGCAAATTGTTTTTATTTTCTTACTTTTATTTGAATATGAGCTTAGTGAGTCATCTCAGGCCCACTTGGACCTCTTATACTTGATTTTTTTAAAAGTATGTTTCACTAATCCTTATACAAATCACTTAATTTTTTTAAAAGGAGACAATCCTTGATTAATAGCCATCATTCAAGAGATGTGGCCAGTTGAAACTATTTCCTTTTTATACTTTCATGTCAACAAGTGGGCAGTATATGGGATTTACTTTGTTCATCTGTGTGAGTCTGTCTATCTGTCTTCCTTGTCCATGCTATAACTCCTATACTGCTTCACTTGTTACCATTGAATTTGTTGCACTATGGGTGAACTTTGGATGAGCAGGTGTTGTGCACCAAAACCTGGGCAACTGTGACCTACTTTCCAGGGTTTATTGAGATAATGGTTAAAAATTGTGTCTGGACTGTGATCAGAATACCTTCTCTCCTATTGCCATCAAACTGGACTAAAGGATAGATGTGTGCTGCTTACGAGATCTAGGTTGTTGTGATCTAATTTCCATGACATATTAAAATTGCTTAAAAATTTTGTTCATCCTTCCTGTCTGGGCTGTAACTCCCATCTGCTAAAATATATTTACATAAAACTTGCACTGTGTGTGCATATTGGGATGAACATATATACAAAAACTGGATGACTGTACCCTGTAACAAGATTCAAACCAAATAGGTAAGTAGTAATGTGGGGCACCGTACGGACAATGGGAATTAACATTACAGACCCCCCCCCCCCACCAGGCCCATATATGGACACTATTTATACGGACAAAAAATCACCCTGGGCCCATATACGGACAATGGGAATTTTGTATAGCGACTAGCACACCATGGGTCAATATCATGTCACAGTACTGGACACTTGCAACAATGAAGCATGTACCGTGACGTCATCCTACCTGTTTCATTTCTATACAAAGTGTTATGCATTTGCGTTCGTGTCAGTGGATAGTAGAGTATGTTTTATATATTCGTTTTGTTTTTTTTTTCCATAGATTGATGAACATCAATCTATCCTACACAAATTATACAATCGACTAGAAAATTTTTTAGGTAAGAGAATAATGTTTTAGGGAGTTAAATATAAATTATAAAATAGAATAAAAAAAAATTTTAGGCAAGAAAGAATAAATCTTTTCGAGGCAGTGGAGTGACACTGAAAAAGGCCGTTGTTTGTTATGTTAACACCATTCCGTTAACATAGAGGGCATCGCATAGGTCTTCTTCTCTTTCTCAAACTTCGTCTAACCTCTGGTCCATAAATCTGAACTCGCTTTAGATAGCCTTGTCTTTCCACATAGGTCCTTCTTTTCCAAACGCTTGTCTCGGTGATCCTAACGATTCTCCATGGTGATCTCACATACATGGGTAAGTCTGTACTGAACAGCATCGACGATACCAGAGTAGACGATTCAACGTTGGTCTCCACATCTTTGTGACGAGGAACAGGTGTAGGGAATGAAATGAACCGCGTTTATTTATAGTGGAAGACCGGATCAAAACAGATTGAAATTGTTCATCAATCCCAACATGCGTTACAAAATTCAGTCACTTCGCGGAGTCTGTCTTCCAATCCGAAGAGAGCTACCTGTGAGGTCACATTCTCTGTATAGGTGCGCTAGCGTCTGTGCGCAGTGAAGCGATGCGGCATTGTTTTGTGAAACATGACGGAAACTAAGAAGACAATGAATTGGGGTGCACCGGCTGTGGAGACGAGAAGCGATGGCATAGCAGTGGCTACCAAAGTTAACACAGCGCTACTTCCAGAAGAGACCGATTTCAATTGGAATTTAGTAGATTTTCTCTCTTTGCAAAAATTTGTTCCAGTACCAGTACCTTCACCACCTTCTCCTTCTTTACCACACGTCGAGGATTTTAAACAAAGACAGAAGGAAGAATTGGAGAAATTTTTACAGCAGCAGAAAGAGGCAGAACAAGCATTTCTTCTTGAACAGCAATCGCGAGAAGAAGAGGGGGCAAGAAGGAAACGACAGGAAGAAGCAGTAGAGAAGAAACAAGGTCTAGGAGAGAAGGAGAACAGTGAACCTCAAACGGTAACGGTACTCTTGGATTTTTTGGCCGAGTTAAGAAGCCTGAAACAAATGTATCAGACTTCTTTATTACGACCCAAGAGAAAAAGACCTTCCCCAGCCAAACAGTCTAACCCTGTTACTACACCGGAGATACCACCCCTAGTGATTTCTACCACATCATTGACAGGAGCAAGTCCAGAAGTAGGCCCTGGCCGTGGAAAAGGCTTAAGGCAGTTAAAGTCGATTGCTTCTCGTTCCTAAGTATGTTCTAAGAAAAAAACAAACACCCAACGGCCCTTTTCAGGGCCACTCACTTCTTTCGAAAAGAGACACTATTCATTTTGCCAAAATAAAATTAAAACTCAAAAACCCTTGTTCAACCCTATGATATACGTGTTGTGAGTGCATGAGTGTAGACCCTTATTAATCTAAACAATCAAAACCAAGAGACACTTAACGTTTTTTCAGTCTGGTCTATTCTGGTACAAATATTTACAATTCAATATCACAACATAACACAACACTTTTTAAAAAAGTTCATAGAATTGTTCTGTCTCTTTTTTCTTCTTTCACTCTCTCTGTTTTCTGATTCTATTCACTTTCACAGTTTTTTTCTCCTCTTATTCCCCACTTTTTTCTCGTCTTCTTTTTTTCTGTCATCTCTTTCTGAACCTGTCGGGGTTTTTCCTTTGTTGAGGGCACCTCTTCTTCTTCTTCTTCCTCCTCCTGCTCCTGTTGTTTCTTAGGGCAATCTGAAGACCAATGTCCTTTCTCTTGACAATGATAACACGCATCTTGACTTTTGTCTCTTCTGACACTGGTCTTGCTTTTTTGACGGTCTGGACATTCTGTAGCCCAATGCCCGTTCTTATGACAGATATAGCAAGTATCTTGACTTTTATCTCGAAAGGAGGGAGAGTAGTCCGTTGGCTTGTCTGAAGAAAACTATCGTATGACACCTCGCAAAGCTCTAATCAGAAGTTCGATTTGTGTGGGTTCTTCCATCGTGCTGGTCAGCTTGAGAATGAAATGAATACTGAGAGGGAAGGCACCAGCCCTTTATATATGCACTAAGTATGACATGGATATATAGGAGTCTATGGCGTTTAAAATGTTGTCATTTGACTTTTTACAGTCAAGATGAAACGATCGCATCAATTCGTAAAGAAAGGAGAAGAAAGTAAGAGGCAGAAACGTGATTTGTCGTCTCACACAGTAGCTGAAGTCTTGGCTCAAATTCATGCCAGCGATTTTGAAGATGAGATGAGTGAGCCAGAATCTAGGCCCAGAGAGTTTACACCCAGTCAAAATGCATCACCACCAGTAAACCCTGAAAAGTACGACCACATTCGAGAGACTGAAAAACGCTCCTCGAGAAAATTTAGAACTACGGCCTACACGTACGCGGTGAAGTTTAAAGATTTCAAGTCCGATGTACCGTTGGAGAAAGCAGAAGGGTTCATCACTGTTGTGTGGGATTCTTTGTTAACCGCACTGAAACGGCAATGTAAAGCCAAAGAAGACGATCGCTTGAGACTTTCCATTCATCACGACAGTTTGAAGTTCCCCTTTTGGATCGAGTTTAGCAGTCCATCAGAATTGATGCCTTCCAAAGTCATCGACAAGATTCAACACGTGCAGCAATCCAACGACAAGTTTCACATCACCGATGGAAAAGCGACACTGTTTATGACGCACGTTTCTCTTCCCCAAGGGACCGGACTCAAAAAGGTGTTATTGGTGGACGATCGTCGCATCACCAAAAGGAGCCTCGTCCGAATTAACAACCCTCAAGACAAGATGTGTTTAGCCCGTGACATCGTGGTGGGACGAACGTATGCCGACAAGAACGACACGCCAGAAAGGAAAAGAGACTGGAAAACTATTCAAAACTCTAGCCGAGCCAAATAAAGAAGAGATGCAGAACTCCTGTTACAGCAAGCTGGCCTTTCCAAAGACACACCCTGTGGCATTCCTGAAATGCAAAATTTGCAAGACGTCTTGGCTCCACTCTACACCTTGAAAGTACACCCTCAAGAAGTGCGAGGACCTCTGTTGTTTCGAGGCAAAAATTTCAAAGACGGAAAATACATTCACGTCTACCATCACGATGAACATTTCGATGCCATTACCAGAATCACTGCATTCCTGGAATACAGTTATTACTGTGAGAAATGTGACTATGGCTATAACAATCGTGAGCAACACAAGCATTGCGGATCGAAATGTGAGGGATGTTTAGCCTCTAAGTCCTGTCTAGGCCAAGGACAAGAACGAGTGCATTGCCGATCTTGTCAGCGCACGTTTGTCAGTCCAACTTGTTACCAACAGCATCTAAAGACGCAAGGTTCACAGCAGAGAAGTGCTTGTCAGTTCCTGAGATTGTGCCCTACATGTGGACAAGGCATACGTACCAATAATGCCAAGGCGCACGCCTGTTCAGGAAAGAAGCGATGTCACATCTGTCGCCAAGTCGTGGACTTAGAACACCAATGCTACATTCAAAAATACCAATCCAAACATGAAGAAGAAGAAGATAATGACCATAAGAAAGGCCATTTCATTTTTTTTGATTTCGAATGCATGCAAGAGACTGTCATTCACATTCCTAATTTCTGCGTGGATCACCGAGCGTGTGAGAAGTGCATCCAAGAGCCTATCTTTACACATTTCCCTCACTGTAGCAAGATTCCTGGAGGACCTGAAAAAATCTTTCGTGGACCGAACACGCTGACCTATTTCGTCCAATGGATCTTAGACCATGTCGACGAGACGTGGAGCCAAAAAGACATCGGACGTTACGGAGATTGTCATCGCTATGCCACGGTGATAGCTCGCAATTTTTCAGGATACCATGGACAATTTCTTTTGAGATACTATACGGAACAAAGTATCGAACGTCCTAAAGTGACTTTGATCGGAGCCAAAATCATTTCCATGCAAGTGGGTCAAGTGCAGTTTAAAGATTCGATGAGTTACTTGGCCATGCCTTTGAGTCGCATGCCTAAAACATTTGGAATGACAGAGATGGCCAAAGGCTATTTTAAACACTTTTTCAATACCGAAGCCAATCAAGAAGCTGTTCTACCACATTTGCCTGAGGCTCACTACTATGACCCCGAGAACATGCGCACCGAACTACGAGAAGCTTTCTACGCTTGGTACCAGACTCACGCCTCGGACCCTTTCGACTTTCAGGAAGAAATGTTCAAATATTGTCGTTCCGACGTGGACATTTTATGACGTTGCTGTGAAAAATTCCGAGAACTGTTCATGGAGCACGGAGGGATCGATCCTTTGAAAGAAACCTGCACCATTGCCAAAGCGTGTTCCTTAGTGTACCGCCAACGATTCATGCCCGAAAACACCCTGGCTGTCATCTTTCCTCAAACGACCAATTTTGTCAAACGTCAACACTTGGTCAAAGCCCTACGCTGGTTACATTACTTGTGAGACAAGACATACAAATGGATCCAACATGCTCGCAACAGAGGAGGCGAAAAGACCATCGGAAGGTGTTTGGTTGATGGCTGGGACTTAGAAAAACCCAAGACCGTGTACGAGTTTTACGGGTGCTAATTTCACGGATGTCCCATCTGCTACCCTGAGCGTAAGACGACAAATCAGTTTTTACAACGAACAATGGAAGACTTGTACCAGGCCACTTCTCAGCGACGCTTGAAGTTAGAAGAGTGGTAGAAATGTGGGATCACGAGTACGATCACCGTCTGAAATCCGATCCCGAGTTTAAGCGCATCGTGGAAAGTTACAAGCTGGTGGACCCACTGAACCCAAGGGACAGTTTGTACGGAGGACGGACGAATGTCACCTGTTTGCGGTACCAAGTCGACGAAGAGAAAGGAGAGGAAATCAAACACTTGGACGTGTGTTCGCTGTATCCGTACGTGTGCAAATATTGTCACTTTCCAGCAGGGCACCCGCAATTGCTGACGGAACACATAGACGTGGACAACATTCGCCAATGCGAAGGATTGATCAAATGTAAAGTCTTGCCTCCCACGTACTTGTACCATCCCGTGTTACCTCACCATTGCCAAGGAAAACTGATGTTTCCCTTATGCCGTACTTGTGCCGAAATGTGCAACCAAGACCAACCTTGTCAGCACACTCAGGAAGAACGCGCCTTGACAGGAACGTGGGTCAGCGTGGAATTGTTGAAAGCTCTGGACTTGGGATACCAACTGTTAGAAGTGTACGAAATTTACCGCTTTTCCAAGACAGAAAAATACCACAAGGGCGACGAGACTGAGAAAGGCATTTTCGCAGACTACGTGAATGCCTTTGTGAAACTGAAACAAGAAGCCAGCGGCTATCCTTCCTGGTGCCGCACTCTCGAAGTCCAAACGAAATTCAAAGACAAATACTGGGAGCAGGAAGGCATCACTTTAGACCACATCGAGAAATACGAAGGAAGGCGATCGTTTGCCAAAGTGATGTTAAATTGTTTGTGGGGCAAAATGGCAAAACGACCGTGTTTACCCAAGACAGAGTATTTGACAGAACCTTCCCGTTATTTCCAGATAATTCACGACAAAACCAAATACATGAAACACGTGGACGTCCTTCGTGAGGACTTGATCTTAGTCAATTACGAAGAAGAACTGGACTTTGCAGAAGCCGACGAATTAGGAAATGTCATCATTGCGGCTTACGTGACAGCCTATTCTCGCTTAAAACTGTACAAAGCTTTAGAACTGGTAGGAGATCGAGTGCTGTATTTTGACACGGACCGTTGCATCTACATCGATTGCCTGGGTCAACCTCACCCTGTCATCGAAGGAGACCGTTTAGGAGCCTGGACGGACGAGCATCCCGACGACAAGATTCTAAGTTTTGCAATGTCGGTCCCAAAAATTACGGCTACGAATACCGTGACCCACAAGGAGAAGTACACACGGAGTGTAAAGTGAAAGGATTGGCTCTGAATTATGGCACCTGTCAACTGGTAAACTTTGGCGCCTTGAAAGAAGCCTTGCAGTCTGGACAGGATGGAAATTCTAAAGTGACCACCCACAAACCGCACAAGATTGTTTCTTTTACCCACACAACAAATCGTTCGCCGACCCTTGGAAAAAGTCTATCAAATCGTGTACCAGAAGCGCGTACGTCTTCCCAATCACTTCACTTTACCGTACGGTCACGACGATATTGGTCAGCATATAAAATACGACAACGTTCAAGACCGATAGTTCATTGTGACTACCATTGCCAAGCGAGAAAGATGAATCCTTTCAAACAGCAAGTATCAAGCAAGAGCAAACTCGAGTGCGATGTTGTGCCTTGCGATGGCAGGGATGCCGTAC
>JAECUM010031657.1:0-22078 GCA_016617855.1 Megalonaias nervosa
AGAGGGGAATTCAATGCTTGCCTAGATGGCGCAATGTTGTGACATTGTAGGCCATTCTTTACAGTTCGATACGTGGATTAATACATATGGGTTGTTTAGTTTAGTCCTTTCATAAAAATAGGATTGTTTTTTTTGTAAATTATTGAAAAACAAACAGCAACATGAAGGATTTCATATTTTTCCGTTTTTAATTATGTGTAATTGTTAACTGTTGAATGTATGCTTTTTTCTTCAACGTTTGCTTTTGACAAATGGTCTCGTAGATCGCTAAACCACAATACAAATAAACATCAGTTTGTACTTTCTAAAATATGTACATGCAGCAATTTACGGAATGTAGGTCATTCTTATAATCACACGGCTATGAAAGGCACGTGAACAAAATTTACCAATTAACGAAAGCAGCATGTCATGATCCCTACTAAAACTAAATGTGCATACCAAGATTTCAGAGCAGTAAGATCACAACTAAACATGACAGGAGAAATCTGCTGAAAGTAAGGGAATCTATGTTGGGGCTTGCACCGAGAAAAGGAAATCCCATACAAGAGGTTACATTTTTTGTTTCCCCACGAGACTCTGCCGAGGGAGGGGGGAGACAATACAATGTAACACCTCGACTGGGATTTCCTAATCTTGGCACAAACACCGATATAGATAGTTTTTATCTCCCAATCTTTTTTTCAATTTAAAATAAAATAACCTTGCACTTTTGCAATACTGTTAGCAGATTCAAAACGAAGTATTCATCAGGTACTATTATTGCCTCTCTCTATATATATAACGTTCATCAGGTACTATTATTGCCTCTCTCTATATATAACGTTCATCAGGTTTTGTACTATTTTATGGAAATCTGAATACGTTTCTGTGTAGAATCTAGCTATATATGCTGCTCTTGGAAAATAAGCAAAATATCAAGAAAAAAATCCAAATTATGATTGTTACGTGTTGCAAGTATTGAATCATATGCGTCTCTAGCCGCGTTCTTTTAATCGTGTTAATGAAGGCACAACGAAACTGTCATGTATAGAATGTTAGCTTAACGATACGTCGGGCATTATAAATGATCACACGAAATGCTGAGGGCCTCACGCATTAATTAGGATGCCACTTTGCGTGTATAACAAACAAGAAATGGAATCCATTTTATTGTAGATACTTACCTGAAAAAAAAATGTATTTCTTTTACTCAGCGATTACATTTGCGAAAAATGCCCTTAAATAATCTGATTACTTGCATAGCAGACTGATTCTTACCCATGCGATTGAGAAATCTAGCTGTTTTGCTACTGTTACTTTTCTTATCTCAGTCTGATTGTCTCAGTCCGGTCATCTCAGTCACGATGTCTAATGCACTAGGAACTACTTTAAAAAAAGAAGAAAGCCCTAATGTATTCTGTTGCGCCTGACGCAGTTATTTTCAAATCAAACAACTACAGATATATAGCAAAATAAAATCATTGATAAAGCAACTTAAGATCTCTCCAGCTTTGATAACACACCATTCACAATATTTCGAGAGAGCAAGAAACACGCCCAGACGAAGTTGAGCTATTTGGCATTATGCTAGAAACTACACACAGCATGTCGAATTTTATCCTATCTGCAACTTAGTAAATGTTCAGGCCAGCGCCATTAAATGTGGCTAAAAGTACTAATTAGTTTTAAATACTTAGTGTGAAACGCATTATTTAGCGTGAAACGCATTATTTAGTGTGAAACACATTATTTAGTGCGAAACGCATTATTTAGCGTGAAACGCATTATTCAGCGTGAAACACATTATTTAGCGTAAAACGTATTACTTAGCGTGAAACGCATTGTCTAGCGTGAAACTCATTACTTAGCGTGAAACGCATTATTTAGCGTGAAACGCATTACTTAGCGTGAAACGCACTATTTAGTTTGAAACGCACTATTTTGTGTGAAATGCATTATTTAGTGTGAAACGCATTATTTTGTGTGAAGCACATTATTTAGCCTGAAACGCATTATTTAGCGTGAAATGCATTACTTAGTGTAAAGTGCATTATTTAGCGTGAAACGCATTAGGTATTTTTAACTACAGTTAATGATGCTGCCCTGAACATTTACTGAGTTACAGATAGGATAAAATTCGTGATGCTGTATAGGACGAGCTATAACAGAAAGCACTGTTCCAAATATACACGCATTGTTAATGTTATTATTATTATTATTATTATTATTATTACAGAGGACAAAAAGAACAATACACATATACATGCAGAATCAAAATAATAATTAAAATAATAAAGTGATAATATTATTACCAGATCAAATACAAATACAAAAATTAATATTGCTAAACAATGACCGAAATTTTAATCATAATTTTAAAATTAATAAATTTAATTAGTTTTTGAAATTTATAATTATTTGTATTAATGACAATGAATAAGTTTATCACACGTTAATACTAATATTTAGGAATTGTTTGTCTTGTATTTGCAACAATAACAACAATGATAATAATAATAAAATAATAATAATAATAATAATAATAATAATAATAAGAAGAAGAAGAAGAAGAAGAAGAGCAACAACAACAACAACAACAACAACAACAATAACAACAACAACAATAATAATATCTACATTACATATTCATATTTAATGTTAACTAAATTGCTTGCCTTTATGCCTTCTAAAATTGAATTGAATATGTTAATATGGTTAGGACTTCTGTGTACAGCATTATTGTGGAATGTTTAGCATATAAAATAAAAAAAGGATCTAAATCTATGATTATTAATATTACAGAGAAAAGAAAGAACAATACACATATACATGCAGAATCAAAATAATCATTAAAGTAGTAAAGTGATAATATTATTACCAGATCAAATGCAAATACATAAAATAATATTGCTAAACAACGGCCGAAATTTTAATCCTAATTTTAAAGTTAATAAATTTAATTAGTTTTTGACATTTATAATTATTTTTATTAATAAAAATGTGCATGTTTATCACACGTTAATACTAATATTTAGGAATTGTTTGTCCTGTATTTGCAACAATAACAACAACAACAACATATAAAATGTTAATATAATAAAAATAAGAAGAAGAAGAACAACAACAACAACAACAATAATAACATCTACATTACATATTCATATTTAATGTTAACTAAATTGCTTGCCTTTATGCCGTCTAAAATTGAATTAAATATGTTAATATGGTTGGGACTTCTGTGTACAGCATTATTGTGGAATTTTTAGCATATAAATAAAACATTTTCTAAATCTATGATTATTATCATTAGTAGTAGTAGTAGTAGTAGTAGTAGTAGTAGTATAACGGTCCGACAGATATGTCAGCATAAGGTCATGCAGTGGTAAAAGTGAAGAGTTGAGACAAACCAGAGAAATTTAGGAAGTCTTCGGCCGTTTGAAACAGGTATCATAAAATGATATTTCCAATAATAGTTATTAACCAAGGCGGACTGGAGAGGATTATTCTGACTGCGATGGGAGTATTAACATTTCTGGGGCTTTTAGAGAAAGTAACCCTGATTCCCTTAGATAAACTAAGGGGTGTTTGTTCCCAGACAAAATTCAAGGTTTTCAGAAATCCCTTTGCGAAATTAGGTAGTCCAAGTTCTGAGGGAAAACAGAATTAACTGCGAGAAAAATTATTAAGTAAGGGGTGTGTGGAAATTTGAGAGACCCGGAACCAGATACGAGACGGAGGGAATTCTCTGATGATAAGGGATCGAGGGCTCGGGAGGGTAAAAAGATATTGTCTCAACTGCATACAACATGCAAGTTTGTAATTATTTGGTGAATGTATTTGTTTTAAATTCACACTTTAATTTTACTTGAGTTCAGAAGTTTACTGTTTTCCTCATTTATCTTGAGTGTTATATGATCTATGCATTTTCGGATGTCATCAAAAAATATTCAATGATATGAATGTGTTCGGATTTAGGGGCTTGTGTGTAATAGAAAATCCTGGATTGTAGGAATTTCTGGCATTACTCTGATACAAATTTTGATTAATTCTAATGAGTCTCTAATTAGCAACGTAAACGTTGTTGGGACAGAAGTGAAGTGCATTAATTTATTTGCGTAATAGTTTATCTAGCAGGTGTAATAAAGTCATGGATCCAGATAGGAATGGGAGGAAAAAAGCTAGAAAAAGAACCATTAATTTATAATAATGGGGTTCTGTGTCTTTATTTGGTTGCGATCTGATCATAGCTTAGTTCTGACAAATTACCATAACTGAGGTAAAATAGTGGGAATGTTGATTGATCCCACAAGAAATTACAACCTGGCATGCATTTAGCTTGGGTATTATATTTATTTTTTTTAAAAATAGCTACTCACATATACCGCACAGTGTAAAATAGCACAGTCTACAAACAAGACGGTTGATGACCCGAAAAGGCTCGAGGAAGAAAGAGAGAAGGGAAAAAATACAACAACGCCGACCTATCACCAACATTCATTTGGGAAGACTGGAAACACCCAGGTGATGCTGACATGCCGGCAATTCGAGTTCGATCAGTCAGTTGTGCATATGATGAAATTTGTTTTATCGCTGTAATGCAACGGCTGATAGAATTTCGCATAAATTGTGTAACTCTTTTTCAAAAAGAAAGTGCAAAATTAAAATGCCATGCTCAATTTCATTTTGTATATGTAACGTATTAAATTGTTTTATTTTACATATTGGCATAGTGTTGCTTTATGCTATATTTTCTCAGATCTCTGTTATTGCATCCATTAATTTCAGGTTTTATGTTATTAATTACTCGATCTGGGCACAAACAGCGTGGGTAACATAAATAATGAATTTGCCCTGACTTGGAGGTTAGCTGTCTGAAAACGATTTTCACAGCATGATTCGTATCTTATTATTTTTAATGTCATCAAGATGTATCAGATATGATTACTAACCAGTGCTTCTGTGACATCCGTACTTCTGTGACATCCGTACTTCTGTGACATCCGACATCCGTACTTCTGTGACATCCGTACTTCTGTGACATCTGTGTAGAAGTTAAAGTTAACTGCACATTGTCACTACTATTGCACTAACTTTTGCTTGCTCAGTTGGCACAGGCCTTTCAAATATATATATATATATATATATATATATATATATATATATATATATATATATATATATATATGTGTGTGTGTGTGTGTGTGTGTGTGTGTGTGTGTGGAGAGAGAGAGAGAGAGAGAGAGAGAGAGAGAGAGAGAGAGAGAGAGAGAGAGAGAGAGAGAATCAGGTAACATATTATATCAGATTTGTGACATTCCCAACACATTTCAGTTACATAGCCAGACATATTTCGGTGGAGAATCCAGAGCGGTTTAAAGATTTTTGTTACCGTTGTGTTGTTGCATTTTATTTTTTTAAGAGAAAAGGTATTGTTGTCAATAAACAGAACCACCATGTTCAAAATCGGATTACGAAAAAGAAAAGAATATTATATATGTTATTTCCTCGATGATCGCTCCGTTGGCCTAAGTGGCTAGAGCGTCCGCCTCGGATGCGGGAGGTCGCTGGTTCGAACCAAACACTTATAAAAATGGTACAAGCAGCTGCCTTGTTTGGCGCTCATCATTAAGACGTGAGTGTTAGGACTGGTCGGCCTGGTTTTAGGATAATGTGACGGGGTGGGACATGACGCTACGTGTCAGCGGCATGATTCCTCAATGCTAGACTTCACTATAAACTGTCATACTGCATACATCGCATCGATATGACTGAAAATTTTTAAAGGTACGTTAAAAATCCAAATCACACACACAAACACACACACACACACACACACACACACACACACACACACACATACACACACACGCGCGCGCATGGTCTGATGAAATTATGATGCGAACTGCGTTGAAGGAAAAAATGTGACTAAAATTTGTAATTGTATAAACCCACCCAGAAGAACTTGAGCTCTCATATGTAACACATGGTCTGTAGAAACTATGTACGTTATTTAGTTTTAACATCTTTTTTATAATATGATTAATTAAAGACATAAATAATTTTTATCTCAAAATAGGTAAACTAGATTTTAGAAAATAAGAACTTCCCGCATGTTGAGATTTTCATTCCCTCCTCAGTGTTGTTTTGTTAAGACATAATCCTGAATCACAATAATATTTCACACGATCGTTGTCATGGAAACAATGTGGGTAAAGATTAGAATACAGATCCTAGAGGATAATTATTTGAATGAACACATTTTCAGACGTATGGGGGGTTGGGGGGAACAAATTTAAATTATAAGTACTGTATGCATGGTATTCATCGTATTTAGTTAGCAATGGATGTTGAACCATAAGTAAGGATATATATATATATATATATATATATATATATATATATATATATATATATATATATATATATATATATATATATATAGTTGCGAATACGTAATTAAATTGCTTGTGTGCTAGTTGAGCTCTGAGATGTAGGAATATGACTGAATATATCAGCTAGCAAAATGGCTGTTTTAAGCCGCGATTTTAGATCACATGGTGGCTCACGTGACGGGATACGTGATCACTAATTTGAACAGCGCAGTAAAAAATGTGCCAATTATCTATCACGTAGGCAAGAATAGCCCTATCTAAGAATCAGATTCCCACGCTGGAAATGTGTTTAAAAATAAAACTGTTTACAACAGAGCTAAAACGTAGGCTGAACATGATCTTGGTAATAGCCAATCATTTTCATTCAGTGTTTACAAACGTCTCAACTAAGGTGAGCTAAATTAGTGATAAAGCAGCCATTACGTTCTAATCAGGTCAAGTGAATTTTCCGAAAAGAGATTCAAATCCAATGAAAATTATCATTACAATAAAAAATAATGAAACAAAAATAAAATAAAAAGAATTTAAAACTAACACACAAGCAATTTAATTACATATTCGTAAGAATATATGTAGGCTGACAGGTTTGTTACATATTTTAGTCTGATCTATGCAATTTGTACTTAAGGACTTGTGGCAAACTGATATTAATTATTATTATATGCTCAGTTTTCTCTCCGTTAACTTTACATTGTCAGAATTACATTGTTTAATACTGAACACCTTCGTCTTCCACGCATGTGCATGACACATGTGCCTAAAGATAGTATAGTGTATTAGGAACTACTTTGTAAATAAACCATGTGCTCGTGTAGTATACGCTTTAGATTTTGGTTGATTAAATTTGTTTGTGAATGAACTAAAGCAGCTATTTCGTCCATTTGAAAGTATAGATGATAATGTTAACGAGTTCACTGAGTCAGAAATGAAACTTTCAAAGATGCAAACGAATGAACGTGATATTCGCCATGTTAACAACAAATTTGAGAGACGTAGTAATTGAAAATTCCGTTCTGATCATTAAAACAGTTATTTAGGAGAATATTCATATTTTGTCGCAAATAGAATGGTTAAGACTATGACGAGTGTTCTTCAGGGACCCAAAAAATATAGGAAACTAAGAGCCTCAGAGCCAATAATCCAAGACGACGCAAAACTATTATTTCCGCTGGGTAAATGGAGTGTCACACGACAGCTACTTTTCAAATTTCCCAATGTAACTATTTTGATTACAATGTAAGGCTTGCGATAGAAGACACGATTCATGATACAGGTCAAAACTGATGTCTCTTTAACAGTGAGATGCAATTGACTGGGCATAATCATGTTTTCTTTAGCTGGTAATAAGAATGGTAATAAATATACTTACATTTATGCGTCTAGAATTTCCTCAAAATGTAATTTCTTAGTTCTTCAAATCCGACCGACTTATCCTGCAAAACCTGATAAAAACACAGAGTCTGTACTTGACTTTCAAGTAGCCTACATTTCCAGATGAAATTCGTTCTCCTGATTCCACTGAATTGACCCAATAATCCAGTCCCTCATAATCAGGAAAACAGAATTGCGTTGGATCAACATAGAAACAAAATTCATGCGCAGTCATTCACAATAACACTCTCTTTTTCAATTTTAAGTAGACCAAAACGACAATTCTTTTTTAAACTGGTGTTGACCGCGCGACTAAGTTAAAGGGTAGCTGGGCGAAGCTATGTGCGCATGAATACTGTTATTGAGTACTGATGAATCTACGGTTGTGGATTTATTTTGGAATAAACCATACATTTAATTACATTTTTTCTTGTAATGTCTTTTATTATTAAGCCTTATGTAGTTAAACAAATGTGTATATAATAAAAAAGGTGACTGTGTGGGAAAATATGAACTTGTCTTTTCTGAAAAAATATTGCACTTCGCAAGGTCGTGCAGTATTTTCCGAAAAACTCGTTTATAATTTCCCATAAACATTTAGTAACCCGTAGCTATGATCTAATCATATCATTATTACGTCAGCATTATTACATTACTTGTTTTACATTAGAGCATCGTAAGGCAACAAACAATGGAAGACATCAAATGAGATGATTGCAAAGACTTTGTTTCGATTATGAAAAATAGTAATGTTTTTTCCACTGAAACAACAGGACCGTAATATAAATTGATACATATAGCAAACGGTAAAGATTTAATTCCATTCAAACTGCCGTAAATCAGCCTCGCAAAGCATACTGTTATAAAACTAAAGGATTTTATTTTAATTATTGTGTCAAGAGGAAATACCTTACCCTATAACATACCATGTATGCTCGCTTATACGTCGAGCCCAATTGCAAACAACATGAACCCTTATATACCATCGTATAATGCTCCTGTAGATCAGGGTCTATACTGTTTGCTATGCTAACAGTGGAGGACCCAGATCTGCAGTTGGACTCGACTTATAATCTAGCAACAATGGTACACATATCTTGATCGAGGTGATAAGCTGAATTCATTATCCTCAAAAGGTACAAATTTGATGAGCTCTAAGTATGCAGTCAACAATTATTTTACGGACTAACCCTCTACCAGTTCATAGGTTTTTCCATATAATGACCCGCAATGGCCTGCACCTCTGTTTATTTTGTACAAGCCATTACAAAGTACACGTATTTTGTAGGATTTGTGTGCAACAAAAAGGGCACCAAGCTATAATGTTGATCGTGGCCATTTCCCATTTCCTGAACACATTAGCAATAAAAGTATCAGGTTTTCGACGACTAAACACTTCGGCATTTCAAAAGGAAATTGTCCTTGACATTACAAGGTGCCCATGTTGTACATAGCATCGGCTATGTGGGTTCATGTTTCTTATTTGGATTCAAGTTCTATTTGGATTCGCGTTTCCTATTTGGATTCAAGGTTCCTATTTGGATTCACGTTTCCTGGTTTGGATTCACGTTTCCTATTATGATTCACGTTTCCTATTTGGATTCACTGTTCCTACTAGGATTCACGTTTCCTATTTTGATTCACGGTTCCTATTATTTAGTAAACTTTCAGGCTTTTTATCTCGTTCCAAGTGTTGTCATTTTCGGCAGAACGTGCATCATGAGATTCAAAATTATTTGACGATCATGGATATTAAAGAGTTTGTATTTGTTTATCCATTGCGCGAATCGAACTGTGAGCTGAGAAAGCACAGACACTTGCAGTCGCAAAAGTACCATTAGATCTAGGTCTCCGCTCATCTCTAAACACTAGAAACAAAATGTGAAACAACGCGCACTCAAATCAATACCCTTGACAATCCGGAGACCAAGTCTAGCTTGGCGTATAGATAATAAATCAAAAACATGAACAACAATTTATGGCTATTCACATGCTCTGCAATTGATGGCTATAGTTTTATGTGATTATCGTAGAATCTATTATAATCCCATGTTGTCAATAATCACCTTGGTAACAGTCTCGATTATCACAAATAATCATTTCGCATGCGTTAAGATTGACAATATAGGCGTGCTTTCTTTCGACCGCCAGGAATAATTGAGTCTCAAATTTCAGGCACTTGATGTCATCTTCCACCATAATAGCATTTTAAACAGGCCGAGTTACATAGCTAAGAAGAAGTCATAGGAAGTTGAGAGTGATCTCTTATTAACAGTTAAGGTACCTAGGATTGTATAAAAATAAAATAATTTAATTGAATAATTAATTACAAATTAAATTAGTTCCTTCCAGTGTTGCATGCGGG
Source organism: Megalonaias nervosa (assembly GCA_016617855.1). Classification (NCBI taxonomy): domain Eukaryota; kingdom Metazoa; phylum Mollusca; class Bivalvia; order Unionida; family Unionidae; genus Megalonaias; species Megalonaias nervosa. The sequence continues at coordinate 10,111 of JAECUM010031657.1, forward strand.
GACAAGCCCACGGTTAGCTAATTGTAGATACATTTTGTCAACTATAACGGAAATCAATGCATCAGACTGACCGGTGCCTTGTTTCCGTTCTGATGTGAAAATGTAACGAAAGATTGATCTTTCGTAACGTAGAAGAGGACGTTGAAAAGATTCGGCTGTTATGAATTCAGATCCATCACTCAGCACCAGATTGATGGCATTGATTGTTTTAATTTTGTAATCATACATTCTTTGTAATTTAGCGTCATTCTGTAGCTCTGTTGGCTGTATTTGTTTTCACACTTAAATTATGCCTGAGTCAAAATGTAATGCTACATGTATATGCTGGAGTCAGTTGTCCGAATAAGGCGCACGTCCACCAAGAGGAATGGCCGAATTAGGTATACGTCCACAAAGAGAAGTAAATCATTGTTCCACAATGATCTTCTAAATACTGCTCTAGATATACGAGACTCAAATGTACCAAGAATACTTTCTATTCTGCCGGATTTCTGCAATATCATTTAGCCTCTGATACATTTTTCGCATTAAACTGGATAGACTGTCCGAGACAGAATTACGAAATTACAGCCCGTTCCATATTATTTAATATTGGTTCTACGCAGGAATTTTTTTAGCCGCCAAAAGATAAAATGTTTGCTGCTATTATCAATGTAATATTTGTGTGGTGAGAAATAATGGCAATAATGAGGAGGGAGATAAAACATATCAAAGGTTTATTATTTTGCGTCTCCATAACCAAAGTGTCGATCGGTGCAAAACTGAACGCAAGAACCTTCAATGCAAATAGTTGTTGTTCAATTATAAATTCCTTGTTTACATTGAAATGGTAATAAAATAAGTTTGCTAAAATTTTCTGTGGAAATATTTTGACTCTACATAAATCCCGTTATGAAAATACCTGAATCCTTTTTGCAAATAAAAAATATGGCCCACCCGAATGTTATCAACGTAGCTATAAAGCAAGAAATCTCTAGCTGAGTAAAAATCATTTATCTCAAACCAATGAAAGCGTCTGATGTTTTAGGAAAATAAAATCACACAGAACTAAAATTAAAAATACTATTATAAAAGCCCTGTCCTGCCTCACCTTCAACTTTTGAGGTACATATATTATTTATTAAAAATCCTTATTTAGCACCTTTAGTCAAAGACGATAATTGGATTGGCATCGTCGAAGACGATAATTGGATTAGCATCATCGAAGACGATAATTGGATTGGCATCATCGAAGACGATAACTGGATTGGCATCATCGAAGATGATAACTGGATTAGCATCATCGAAGAAGATAATTGGATTGGCATCATCGAAGCAGAACTAATGCATTAAGTCAACGCCTGACTAATATAATTGCAAGAACGAGCAAACTGCAATGTTTGAACCATATCCATGATGTATTCTATAATTTCTCTTCTGTCGATTATCAGCATTTACTGCAATAAAATCCAAGAGCGCTGAAACATATGCAAGTACACTGAAGCATATACCCAAGGAGATTAAAGGTTGTATCGTGAATACGCAAGCAGATTGAAGGTTATATGACGTATACGCAAGTAGATTGAAGGTTATATAGCTCATACGCTTATATATTTCCTACGAAAGTAAACTGTAGATAATATAGTTCATACGCAAGTAGATTGTAGGTTATATACTTTATACGCAAGTAGATTGTAGGTTATATACTTCATACACAAGTAGATTGTAGGTTATATACTTCATACGCAAATAGATTGTAGGTTATATACTTCATACGCAAGTAGATTGTAGGTTGTATACTTCTTACGCAAGTAGATTGTAGGTTATATACTTCATACGCAAGTAGATTGTAGGTTATATACTTCATACGCAAGTAGATTGTAGGTTATATGACAAGAAGATTGAAGGCTTCATGGTGTATACGAAAGTAGATTAATTAGCATTGCCCCAGTACGCACCACAGCAGCCGATCCTGACTGATACTATGTTGGGAATCGAACCACACTCATTTTGAGACAAGTCAAATCGCATCACTGATCTCTAATTTCATCATAGAGAGATAGGAAGCTAATACTTGGAGTAGACTTAATTTATAATAGCTGTTTTACGAGTTCTTTATCGGTTTATCGACATTTGTTTGTACTCAGGAATTCAATCCGTCTGGCTTGAACTTTTCTAGCAATCTGATGCATTTAAATAATGGATAATCACTTTTGAATTAAATTTGCTTCCCAGTCAATGCTTATCTTTGAAAGACATGTCAAACGAATATCAATCGCGGTAAACTTATACAACAAAGATTAATCAAAGAAGCAATCTTAATGTACACGTACATTGTAATAATAATAATAATAATAATAATAATAATAATAAGTGTATTCTCATTATTTAACTGATCGCAATGCTAATTTAAAACGCCTGCTTTAATTTTATTACTGACGATTTTCATTTTGTGGAATCATACCTTTTCAACATGCTTCTAAACTGATATTTTCTCAGAATGATAAATAGCATCAAAAGCCATACAAACCGTTGCTATAGCTTCTGATTACTATATTTAAAATCCCTTATACCTGACTGAAAGCAAATATATGAGTCTGATATATTCCATATTGAGCATTTGATTACTATATTTAAAATTCCTTATACCTAATTGAAGGCAGATATAGGAGTCTGGTATATTCTATACTGAGCATATGCTTGCAAAGTTGGCATCATACTTTAGTAGTCTTATGTGCTGATTGGTGGTCTATGGAGTCATACCGGGAAAAAGTGGATGGGTTCATAACGGAGACGTATTAAAACATTACATAGGTTTAACACTTGGGGTACATTGTAACTTTCGTAAAAGTGGTTAACCTCAAGTTACGTGTCTTATGGAAATTCATCATCGAGATATCCCTTTGGGATCAAACTGAAATTTATCATTGTGGATACATATAACATTGCTAGAAGTTGTTGACCTCAATTAATAGAGTTATGTTTGAATTAAAATTTTACCGTAGGTTTACATTAATATTGCAATATAGGGTCAAACGTGAAATGCAGTGTTAACTCGAGGAGGGTTATAGACCATTTCCATATCTGAAAAATGTATAAGAGTCTACTGGCAAGCCTATGTTAAAATTGTTCATAGGTTCAACATGCGCAAGACACTTAATGCTTTACGAGAAATCTTATCTAACGACCAAAACCCAGCCATCTACTATCTAACACCTCATATTATACAACAAACACGCTGTGTATAGTGATATGTTGCGTAGTGGTTATGTGCATATTTCTGCGATTTACACATAAAGCATTACCTTTACATCAGATCATATTAGAAATGTCCAATAATTTGCATATAGTTTGCATATATTATATGGATTTTATAAATAGCCTCAATCAAGGAAACCATCTCATAATAAGTCTGACATAAACTTGACTGAAAGTAGTACCGACAATTCAGAATCAGTCACGAACTTTAGCGGAGACTAAAACACAATCGGAATAATGTAGAATACATTTCATTGACTTAACTTAGTAAAAAAAGTTACCAAACTTTACTGGACATTAACGGAAAATAAAGATAAATCTGGACGAAATGTAACAAATTCGTCTAAAAATCTGAAATTGTACAGAACATTTGTGGAGACTGCAAAAAGAAAATTAGGAAAAAAAATGCTTTTTTTAAAAAATGCCCTAGACTATACTGTAACTGAAACAATACAGGTATAGACAAGATGTAAACATGACATTCACCTAGCCTAATTGCAGTACTAAAACTCCCAAACCTAAAACGTTAGTAAACACTTGTAGAAATTGTGAAATATGTTTTTTTTAAAAAGAAAACTAATTCACGCTGATTTGAGTTAACAACACCCCACACTTATTTAAACAAAGATCATGGTTGATTGACCATCCCCCAATTATTCATCATCCTTGATTTATTACACATCAGCCTACACTTACTATCCAACACGCCATATTGGGTCCATAAAAGTGTTTTTGAACATCTTCTGCAAAGATGGAGATAGATATTCCTACGTTTTCTTTCGCGTGTTGTTTTGATATCCGAATCAAAATGAAATTTCATGACACGAAACAAACTCTACATTTGTGCAGCCTTTCTCTTTTGAATTTCTTTACGGGACTGGGCTCTTTGTCTTCAACTGTTTCTCCTACTTGCCTCGATTCTTGAATCTTGACTGGAATGGGTTCTTCTTCCGCTTCTACTTTTGAATGCTTCTCTCATTTTCTTTTTTTTTTCTTTTTTCTTCGCACACTGGAGACCAAAGCCCTTTCTCCTGACACCGATAACCGGTATTTCTTTAGCACAATGTCCTTTTTGTGGCAGATATATTAGGTGCCCTAGTTTTTATCTCGCCATGAGTAATCACAATTCTTGTTGAAAGCGTGCTTTATAATGACTCTCTGTGAATCTTTGACCAGATTGGCTGTTTTTTGTGACTCTCCCATCTTCACATATTGAACACGTGTATTCTCTTTGGTCGAGATGTGCTCTATGTAGAGGAAGAAAGATGTAACGGATAATATAATTTTCGAATCTTCAACTGTTATGAAACGATCACACATTTCCATTGAGAAACTAGAAGTCAAGAAATGGACAAAGTTGTATGTCACCTAACACAAACTATAAATTGTTGACAGAAGTTCCCACAGGCGATTTTGAAGAAGACTTGATTAACCCATATCCAGAATCGTCTATATCCACTGGACAAAGAGAGTCGAGATCAGCCAGGATATTTAGCTCTTTTTGTTTAGCTATATCAATCTGAATCTGAGACAGTGGGAATAGTTCAATAGGATTGTGAAGAGCTTCGCATGCTGACTAGGAATAGTTCAATAGGAATATGATGGGCCTTGCATTCTGACAGTGAAAATAGTTCAATAGGATTATTACTGGCCTTGCATGCTGAGAGTGAGAATAGTTCAATAGGATTATAACGGGCCTTGCATGCTGACAGTGAGAATAGTTCAATAGGATTATAACAGGCCTTGCATGCCGAAGGAATATGCTTCTTATTTCGAGTCGTTTTTAACACTGTATGATAAGGTTTCACAAAAATATCCACATGTAGCATATTATTTTAACAATGGTTCCCATCAATGCAAATCGGTAGCGTATTGGAAGCTGTTTAATTTGCTTTCAAAATTCAAGATAGTCTAAATTTGCAAATTTGTGTCTGCTCTATATTTTAATTATTCTTTCTTACATTGTCTAAACTCTTACCTAATATATATATATATATATATATATATATATATATATATATATATATATATATATATATATATATATGATAGAAAAACTAACAAACTACTGTACGAAACCAGCTTACTGAGCTACAGATAGGATAAAATGTTCTATGCTGTGTGGAACGAACTATGACAGAAAACACTGTTTCAGGCACAAAGACAATAAACATCAATGACTACAAAAAATGAAAAATCCAAACCCTCTTAAGAACTACCACATAGACCGCAACAACTAGAAATGTGTAGTATCAAACCTTCCTTCTTCAAACTTTGTCATACACTCCCAAACAGCGCCAGTTGAGTCAATAAATGTAACCAAATGAAAATTCCTTCACTTGACGATCAGAGTGGTTCATTCATCAGTTCACACGCTATAGCACAAGAAGCTTTCCATGTAGCGTATCATTCATTGCACTAGTAATAGCAACACTTGCCATATTTTCGAGAAAGAAAATATTAATTTCCAAGAATATCATGAATTAGAAATCTGATCCGTCACTACACGCTTCCTTAGAACTGTATCGAAGTCCTTACCCAGTATTGCAATATAACGTACCGTTGCCTACCATACAACTCTTTCCAAATTAGAACTGATGAAAGTTAACAGTTATCTGTCCGAAAGATAATAATTATTTATTGGTATTTTCATACGACACCCATTGATTAAATGTGATAATAGAGTGATAATATCAAAATTGTTTTATGTTTCTATTTTCCCATGCCTTAATTCTGTTTACTTCGGGTGGACAGATCGCCCAATTGTCCTCATGAACATATTCGTATAAATACTGAGTACTGAATTTGGAGCAACAATAGGAAGTGACTCAAGACGCTCGTTGCGCAATACTTCCAACACTTAACAATTCTAAAGTTTGTTCTTGATCTTTTCCCCTATTCTAAGAATGGCATATATGTGTAGATTCTGCTTAGATTATTATTCAGATTGTAATTAAAAAGCACAAGACCTAATGACATTCAATGAGCGAGAAGCAATATTAATACGTGATGAATAATACCGTGCTTTGAATATTTTTACTAAATTGCAAAAGAGCAAGGTTATTTTAATTTAATTGGAAACATTGAGTGATAAAAACAACGTCTTTTGGTGTTTGTGCCAAGACAAGGAAATCCCAGTCGTGGGGTTACATTTTCTTTTTCTCACCCCTCGGCAGAGCCTCATGAGGAGACAAATAACCTTTCACTGGAATTTCCTTGTCTTGGTGCAAACCCCAAAATAGAATATCTTATGCTCTGTCCTCTTCCTATACTACTACCGCTACAACATCCCAATGCAACTAATATTGCCACTACTACATCCCAATGCAGCTTATATTACCACTACTACATCCCAATGCAACTAATATTACCACTACAAATAATATTACCACTGCTACATCCTAATGCAACTAATACTACCACTACTACATCCCAATGACACTAATATTACCAGTGCTACATCCCAATGCAACTAATACTACCGCCACTACATCCCAATGCAACTAATATTACCACTACTACATCCCAATGCAACTAATACTACCGCTACTACATCCCAGTACAACTAATATTACCATTACTACATCCCAATGCAACTAATATTACCACTACTACATCCCAATGCAACTAATACTACCGCTACTACATCCCAGTACAACTAATATTACCGCTTCAACATCCCAATGCAACTAATATTACCACTCTACATCCTAATGCAGCTAATATTACCACTGCTACATCCCAATGCAACTAATATTACCACTACTACATTCCAATGCAGCTAATATTACCACTTCAAATAATATTACCACTGCTACATCCTAATGCAACTATTATTACCACTACTACATCCCAATGCAACTAATAGTACCACTGCTATATCCTAACGCAACTAATATTACCACTACTACATCCCAATGCAACTAATATTACCACTACTACATCCCAATGCAACTAATATTACCACTACTACATCCCAATGCAGCTAATATTACCACTTCAAATAATATTACCACTGCTACATCCTAATGCAACTATTATTACCACTGCTACATCCCAATGCAACTAATATTACCACTACCACATCCCAATGCAACTAATACTACCACTACCACATCCAAATGCAACTAATATTACAGCTACTACATCCCAATGCTACTAATATGACCACTGCTACATTTTAATGCATCTAATATTACACTGCTACATCCCAATGCAACTAATATTACCACTACTACATCCCAATGCAACTAATACTACCACTACTACATCCCAATGCAGCTAATATTACCACTACTACATCCCAATGCAACTAATATTACCACTTCAAATAATATTACCACTGCTACATCCTAATGCAACTATTATTACCACTACTACATCCCAATGCAACTATTATTACCACTACTACATCCCAATGCAACTAATATTAGCACTACTACATCCCAATGCAACTAATATTACCACTACTACATCCCAATGCAACTAACATTACCACTACTAGATCCCAATGCAACTAATACTACCGCTACTACATCCCAATGCAACTAATATTACCACTACTACATCCCAATGCAACTAATATTACCACTTCAAATAATATTACCACTGCTACATCCCAATGCAACTAATACTACCACTACTACATCCCAATGCAACTAATATTACAGCTACTACATCCCAATGCTACTAATATTACACTGCTACATCCTAATGCAACTAATATTACCACTGCTACATCTCAATGCAACTAATATTACCGCTACTACATCCCAATGCAAATAATATTACCGCCACTACATCCCAATGCAATTAATAATACCGCTACTACATCCCAAATCATCTAATATTACCACTACTACATCATAATGCAACTACTATTACCACTGCTACATCCAAATGCAATTAATATTACCGCTACTACATCCCAATGCAGCTAATATTACCACTACTACATCCCAATGCAACTAATATTACCACTTCAAATAATATTACCACTGCTACATCCTAATGCAACTATTATTACCACTACTACATCCCAATGCAACTATTATTACCACTACTACATCCCAATGCAACTAATATTAGCACTACTACATCCCAATGCAACTAATATTACCACTACTACATCCCAATGCAACTAACATTACCACTACTAGATCCCAATGCAACTAATACTACCGCTACTACATCCCAATGCAACTAATATTACCACTACTACATCCCAATGCAACTAATATTACCACTTCAAATAATATTACCACTGCTACATCCCAATGCAACTAATACTACCACTACTACATCCCAATGCAACTAATATTACAGCTACTACATCCCAATGCTACTAATATTACACTGCTACATCCTAATGCAACTAATATTACCACTGCTACATCTCAATGCAACTAATATTACCGCTACTACATCCCAATGCAAATAATATTACCGCCACTACATCCCAATGCAATTAATAATACCGCTACTACATCCCAAATCATCTAATATTACCACTACTACATCATAATGCAACTACTATTACCACTGCTACATCCAAATGCAATTAATATTACCGCTACTACATCCCAATGCAGCTAATATTACCACTACTACATCCCAATGCAACTAATATTACCACTGCTACATCCTAATGAAACTAATATTACCACTGCAACATCCTAATGCAACTAACACGACCGCTACTACATCCCAATGCAACTAATATTACCACTGCTACATCGCAATGCAACTAATACTACCGCTACTACGTCCCAATGCAACTAATATTATCACTACTACATCCCAATGCAACTAATACTACCACTACTACATCCAAATGCAACTAATATTACCACTGCTACATCCGAATGTAACTAATATTACCGCTACTACATCCCAATGCAACTAATACTACCACTGCTACATCCCAATGCAACTAATACTACCACTGCTACATCCCAATTCAACTAATATTACCACTACTACATCCCAATGCAACTAATACTACCACTACTACATCCTAATGCAACTAATATTACCACTACTACATTCCAATACAACTAATATTACCACTGCTACATTCCAATGCAACTAATATTACCACTGCTACATCCTAATGCAATTAATACTACCACTACTACATCCCAATGCAACTAATATTACCATTACTACATCCGAATGCAACTAATATTAGCACTACTACATCCCAATGCAACTAATACTACCACTACTACATCCCAATGCAACTAATAATACCACTGCTACATCCCAATGCAACTAATACTACCACTACTACATCCCAATTCAACTAATATTACTATTACTACATCCTAATGCAATTAATACTACCACTACTACATCCCAATGCAACTAATATTACCACTACTACATCCGAATGCAACGAATATTACCACTACTACATCCCAATGCAACTAATACTACCACTACTACATCCCAATGCAACTAATATTACCACTGCTACATCCCAATGCAACTAATACTACCACTACTACATCCCAATGCAACTAATATTACCACTGCTACATCCAAAAGCAACCGCTGCTACATCCTAATGCAACTAATACTACCACTACTACATCCTAATGCAACTAATATTACCACTGCTACATCCAAATGCAACTAATATTACCACTACTACATCCTAATGCAACCGCTGCTACATCCTAATGCAACTAATATTAGCACTACTACATCCTAATGCAACTAATACTACCACTACTACATCCTAATGCAACTAATATTACCACTACTACATCCTAATGCAACTAATATTACCACTACTACATCCTAATGCAACTAATATTACCACTCTACATCCTAATGCAACCGCTGCTACATCCTAATGCAACTAATACTACCACTACTACATCCCAATGCAACTAATATTACCACTACTACATCCGAATGCAACTACTATTACCACTACTACATCCCAATGCAACTAATACTACCACTACTACATCCCAATGCAACTAATATTACCACTACTACATCCCAATGCAACTAATATTACCACTACTACATCCGAATGCAACTAATATTACCACTACTACATCCCAATGCAACTAATACTACCACTACTACATCCCAATGCAACTAATATTACCACTACTACATCCCAATGCAACTAATATTACCACTGCTACATCCCAATGCAACTAATACTACCACTACTACATCCCAATGCAACTAATATTACCACTGCTACATCCAAATGCAACTAATATTACCACTACTACATCCGAATGCAACTAATATTACCACTACTACATCCTAATGCAATTAATATTACCACTACTACATCCCAATGCAACTAATACTACCACTACTACATCCCAATGCAACTAATATTACCACTGCTACATCCAAATGCAACTAATATTACCACTACTACATCCAAATGCAACTAATATTACCATTACTACATCCTAATGCAACCGCTGCTACATCCTAATGCAATTAATATTACCACTGCTACATCCCAGTGCAACTAATATTACCGCTACTAATCCCAATGCAACTAATATTACCACTACTACATCCCAATGCAACTAATATTAGCACTACTACATCCCGGTGCAACTAATATTACCGCTACTACATCCCAATGCAACTAATATTACCACTGTTAGCTTTAGGACCCGTGAAGTTTTTATGGATATCACTGTAAATCAGATCAAAACTCAATTTGCAGCCGAGAGAAGATATTTCAAAAGACTGAAGGCAGATTGGAAATATTTCTTACATACTTTCAGTTGTTTTATTTGTTTCAATTACAAAGATATTATTCATCTGAGATTGCTTGCTTGTCGAATATCCATTTCGTTACATAATGGAAGTTTGTTTGCAATTGCATGATAATACCGTGAAACCTCATTCGTCTTTCATATCGTCAGTTGCTGTAGATATAACGAATAACGTCATTAATTTGATGAAATATTAAACTGATTACACATATCTGAGTTGAGCCTGGCTGCATTCTTAATGCCATCTGCATCCCGTTGATGCCATTCATTATAACACAAATAATCGGTTCACATCTTCTACTATTTCAAAATACATAATTTTTTTTCAAACAAAAAGGAAACAAATATGATGAAAATCAATTCACGTATTGCGTTTTGGACATTCGGCCACCTAGTAACATTCTGACCCTTAATAACATTTGGACACCTAGCAAAATTTGGAGAACTAGCAATATCACCGAATTTATCAAAGAATGACACTCTAAAAAATTTCGTTCATTATGCAAGTGTTTGTAATTCTCGGTATCTTGACAATAATAGCCTGGTGATTAATTTCAAGAAAATTTTGATCTCGTTTTAAGTATTTATTACCTTTTAACTTTCCCAAAATAAATTTACATGTGATTTTGATTCGTCATACCTAAATGACTTTAAATTATCGTACATTATTTTGTGGTGTAATTGACTTCCTGACTTTGGGCCTATTTGGCATCTTGTAAAATGGATCACTTCCATGTAATATAGTTAAGTGTGGTCTAGGTACACTTCCATGTAATATACTTAAGTGTGGTATAGATACATGTTCAAGTAATATACTTAAGTGTGGTATAGGTACACTTCCATGTAATATACCTAAGTGTGGTATAGGTATACTTCCATGTAATATACTTAAGTGTGGTATAGGTACACTTCCATGTAATATACTTAAGTGTGGTATAGGTACACTTCCATGTAATATACTTAAGTGT
>JAECUM010031658.1:0-47523 GCA_016617855.1 Megalonaias nervosa
CTGGTTTCTGACGGATTGGGAAATTTTAATTAGAGTAAATTTTTAATTCTTTTACTTTGACCACAGATCTTGAAACGTCATTTTGAGTGTAAATGACACGGATGCAAATCAAACGTATGAATAAATCATTTTTCAAGGATATTTCAAGACGTTTCTTTGAGGTACTGTTAACATTTTCGACATGCACTATCTTCAAAATTAATAAAATTATTATTCCAGTTGTTGTTTTTGTTGTTCTTTTTTTAGGGTAGGCATATTTATACTTCTTTCCAATTTATCAATAATTTATATTGACCGCAACTATTTCTTATATTTTGGGCGACACAATGTGCAAATTTAAAAGGTATTTAAAGTGTACATTTAATTACATTTTTAAAAATGATTGCCATAATATACAAAGACAGTTTTTCGCGGCAGTCTCTTCACCGATAATATACACGATAGTATTTTCACACCTTCTGGTTTGTTTGTAACCTCCACCCCCACCCCGATTTTAAAAAAGAAAAGCAGAATATTTCAAGCCTGACTGTCTTTAAAGGGGTCTATAACACTGTTGACTAATTGGCGTTTCAAAGCAAATGGAAGCTCTCGATGTATTGAAGCAGATAGACTGCTCGTGACCTTTTTCAGGTTTCTAGAACAGTGCATTTCTCTAAAAACCCAAATTTACTGAATTGTTGACGTTATCAAAGACGGTGAACTTGATCAAATATATTGCCTGAAAACATTGACTCGACCATGCAGATATGGCGATCGTGTTACTAAAGAAACTTCCGTTTGATTCCAAACACCATCAAGTCGACTTTTTGTGACAATCTGGCGACAATCAGTGAATGAAAAGCAGTATAAAAGGCGGAACCGAGAAAATAGCGGCCAGACATGGATGAAAATGACGCAAAAAATATCCAAGGCTCCATTTTTGTGACCAATCGTTGTAAGAAAAACTTGTTATTGTCCCGATTGTACAATTTCGTGGCCTCGTTAATAGACAGTAGAGGCTGAGCTTTATGTTTGTGCCAGTCTATTCCTTGTTAATGTATTGCCAGTTATACCAATTCATGGGGTCCCTTCATTACAACCCTTCAATTTCATTTTTGTTTGTGCCAGTTTATATCCATTCATGGGGTAACTTTCAATGAAATTTTCATTTTGCCAATTTCTGCCTTCATGAGTCCCTTCATGGGGTACCCTTCAATGAGGTCTATTTTTGCTTTGGATTTTCCATGTATTTCTGGCTATATCTTTCATGTATTTCTGGCTATATTTATTTCTGGCTATATTTGGGCTCTTTACCTCAGCAGCAGGAAGGGTGAACCCTACAACTTTGCAGAGACCTTATTTTTGAAAATTAAGGGTTCCTACGAAGGCTGAAAAAAAAGTTTTTGCCTTAACAGTAAAAACGTCTCTAATTGACCAAATTTTTTCTGATTTTTTCACGTGCTGGTCACTACGCGTATGTCGTTCACCCTTCCTGCTGCTATAAATTAAACAGCCAGTATAAATATTATCAATAATGAGTATTGGAGAACCACACTCAGCTAAATTAGCTCGAGAGCGACTAGAGGCAATTAAAAAATATCTACCTGTTCGTGATTCTGTTAAGCAACAACTACAATCGCGTCAGGAATCTCAAGTTGAATTTGAGGAGGATACAAAAAAATTATTTAAACCTATCACTGAGACCACTAAAGGTATTCAACCTGTGTTAGAGAAAACCGCTGAAGCAACTGAAAAAATAGCAAGAAGAACTAAGAAAACAAAAAAGATTCTTGAAAAACTTCCAGCCGAAATAGCTGCTGCGATGCCAGTCCCGGAAATACCTGAGGATGAAGATCAACCTGAAGGTGCTGAAGAAGAAGGTGCTGAAGCACTAGCCCCTGAACCAAAATCAGCAGGTCCTATAAGTACTGCTGAATTGATAAATAAATTTGATGAAAAAACTATTAAAGTAATTAATAATTTGACCCTAGATCAACTAGCTAAGTTTGCTGTGGATAGTTTTAGTCGAAGAGGTAAATTAATGAAACCTGAACACGCAAAAGATATTAAAACCAGTGAACAATGGCAAAAATATTTATATCGCATACGTATGGATGTTGAACAAGCTAGAGATAATGATCCATTATATAAGGATTATGATGGGGAAATTAATAAATTAATTCAATCAAGAATAGAGGATAAAAAACAAAAACAACAAAAAAACCCCAAAAGCACCACCAAAACCACTTGAGCAATCACTTCGTGATTATCCAGGATCACCAAAATCACGAATACCAATTCTATCTCCAAAACCACAAACACAGCAACAACCAATCCAAACAAAAATTGAGGAAGAAGGAGAATATTGGCCGTCAGACACCTCTTCTGGCGCAACTGGAAGTGGTTTAGGGTGTGGTCTTATTACCTGTCCCAATAACGTTCTTGCTGACGTTAATCGACTAGAAATCCTCATTGGAGGAAAACGAGCTGGTAATAATTCCCCAGAAATCATTAATGAAGCAGCTGATATTTGTAAACGATTATTTACAGGCGGTATCATGGATATTAATGTATATCGGTCTCTCATTAATGAAATCGCCGATGATTATCATAGTGACTAGTATGTAATTAGTGATAAAGTCATTTAATAACAAAATGATCGTGCATGGTACTCAACGTGGACCTACCATGGTCAGGGTAATAAACTCTCGATTACCAGTATACAAAACGACCTACGGAGATGGATTAGGTGATGTTGTTCAGGGTCTGTTTAGAAGAATAGCCCCAAAAGCAATACCGATTGCAAAGCAACTAGGAATGAAAGCTATTGATGTTGTTCGTGAAAAAGGTATAAGCGCTGTTGGTAATATTGCTAGCAAAGCATTCTCAGCAATCAAAGATAGACTATCACGATTAATACGCAGACCACAACCCGTCCGACCTCAACCTGTGAAATTGGCTAGCACTGAAGTGATGCCAGCAAGTGTAAGTAAAATAATAAATCAAGCCGCTAATCAAAAACTAGCGGAGTTGGCTGATGTACCAATGTCGGAAAAGGAAAAAAATATAACCGCTAGTCTGATAGCAGGAAGTGGTCTCACTTCCCGAAGTGGTCTTCGTGTTAGACGAAGACGATAATAATAAAGATGTTTAAGCGCATATCTGACCCCGCGTTTGACATGGACGCACCAGTTCTCAAAGATGAGTCTGTGCGCGATTATCAGTATTATTCTTATGACGCACGACTGCCAGATCAGCGTGGACGAATCGAACTACAGGTTCAGGATACAAGTAGGTATTTCTTGCCCGCTGAAGCATTTATTAAAGTAGAAGGTAAAATTTATAAAGCGGATGATACTGAATACGATAATAATGTTGCTTTTGGTTTTGTTAATAATGGTATTATGGCGCTATTTGACAGCGCTACGTACATGATTGATGGAAAAAATATTGAATCAATCCAGAAAGACGTTGACGTTGCAACAACAATACTTGGCCTTGCAAGATATAGCGACGATTACTCAAGATCAGCTGGTCCATCAATGATGTTTGCGAAGGATGCAACTAATTCTCCTGACAATAGACATTATAATTTAGTACAAACACCACGGGATACTGCATCCGATCCACAACCAGCTTGAATGATAACCCGGCCTGCTGCTGCATTTTCGTTATTGCAAAGTGTTAATCCAGATTTCAATTTAGGATTTGCATCACGTAAATCAATGTTGAAAGATAGAATGTTTTCATGTGCAATTCCACTGTCACACATATTTGGATTCTGCAGAAATGTCAGAAAAGTTATTTTTGGAGCCAAACATACGGTTGTACTTGTGCGAAAAGGCGATGATAATGATGCAATGTGGCACGTTGAGGGAGTTAATGATGCTGCAACTGAGGCACTTCATGGTAAAGTAGTACTAACAAAACTTTCCCTGTGGATGCCAGTGATGACTCCAACAATATCTGAAGAAGATCGGTTACTATCTTTTATGAGTCAAGGTGGTAAATCAATGTTATCATGGTTAACGATGACCACAGATTCTACTCAAAGTGCAATTAATGGTCTATTCACATGGCAAATAGCTTCTCAGCAAGGTGTTTCTGCACCGCGACATATATTTATTGCGCTTCAAAATACTGCACGAGTAAATAATCAGACACAAAGTATAATGATATTTGATAAACTTGGTGTTTCTGAGGTTTCATTAAGGATAAATGGACATCAAGAACCATCCGAGGATATATTACTGAATTTCGATCAAAATCATGTAGCACGTGCATATCATCGATTAATGACATTCATGGGACGTGATCAAAATATTGATACTGGTTTACAAATATCGCAGCTAGATTTTACAGCGCTGTATCCGATTTATTACTTTTCACTAGAACATTTAGATTTAACCAGACAATCAGTAGTTGATATACATTTTCGAGCTCGTGTGAATCGAGGAGTTATTGCAAATTATAGAGCAATCGCAGTTATACTCAGCGATAAATCATGTTACTCGAAGGTGTTGGTGGACGAATGAGAGTTATTGATGCTCCAGTAGAAAACATGTAATTAGATCGTTCATAATATTAATAATGTCATATCATCACGTTAGTGTGAGTCTGACTCCTGGTCAGATTAAAAAGCTACAATCAGCATAAAAAAATAACTGTGGAATAAAAATATCGCTAAAGCGAGAACAGATGAGCGGTTCAAATAAATTATCGTTGACCGATCGTCAGTTCAAAAACTTCAATGAAGCTAAAAAATCATATAAAGGCGTCAAACTTAATCTTTCTGCGGGCACCATCAAAGACGTTGCTAAATCGGGTGGTATATTTCCACTTCTTGCAGCTATACCAGCTTTAATAGCAGCTGCAGCCCCAGCTGTTGCAAAAGCAGCTGCGCTAGGTGCTGTTGGAACTGCTGCTGGAATGGCGTTAAAGAAAGCAACCGGACAAGGAATCAAAAAAAGGGAAAAGGTCTAAGACTACCAGGAACCCCGTATTCGTGGTACGGAAAGGGTCTAAGACTACCAGGAACCCCGTATTCGTGGTACGGAAAGGGTCTAAGACTTCCCGGGACAGTTTACTAATAACACCCATGTCCAATTTTGATTTACTTAATGCTGCTAAGCAGCTAAAAATAAAAAACTTCAGAGGTGTTTTTATGCGCGATCAATTGCCAAAAAAACCAAACAATATTGAAACCGGTATCATTAATCTCGATAAAAACTCTGGCCCAGGCACGCACTGGGTCGCATATGCAATTGATCCACGTGGAATTATTTATTTCGATTCGTATGGATTAGCACCACCAAAAGAATTTTTAGAGTATGTTACCGGCGATAAAAGTATTCCAATCTGGTATTCAACGCTACCAACACAAAAAATAACTGATCCTCCAATATGCGGTCGTGAAACCCTCGCTGTGCTTGATGCTGTATCAAAATCAGCAGCGCCACCTCATAAAGTCGTGCACGCGTTCACTACACTACGGTATCACACTTAAACAGATATCAGTAAATATAATGGTAGATATTATGGAAGATCTACTCGCGAAGATCAGAAGGTCGATTTATCTAAATATGCAACTCTTGATCAGCTCAGAAATGAAATCGATGATTTATTAAATATCACAAGTGTGGATCAAAATGAAGTCGTCGTTTTTCAGGACAAACAAGGACGATTAAAAACGAGTAACATACAACTACTAGATGTATTTGTACAAATTCCCAACGCGGTTGTTAATAATATCATTACTTTTACTGATCAAGGTAAAATACAGGATTCCGGTAAAACGGTTAACGACTATGTTAAGAAAACTGGTGATGTATTTACCGGTGACATTATTATGTCAGGAAGAAAAATTACATATCTTATGAACCCAACCTCGGATACAGACGCAGCAACAAAAAAATACGTCGATGATCAAGAATCCAAGTACGTGTCAGTGCGCGGTGGTAAAATGCGTGCATTTCTCGACATGAATAATAATGGTATTAATAATCTCAGAACACCAGAAACAGATTTTGACGCTGCAACGAAGAAATACGTCGACGATAAGGAAATTCCAATAACGACTTCGTTAACGACAATCAGTGATGGAATTGTTGCATTTAGAACTGATTTTACCAATCACGTGCAAACATTTTTGAATTTCCGTAGAAATATAAACAGATCTATTAACGAATTTTTTGGAACTCCACCAGTCGTTGACATAAAACTTACCGACATTAACATGAAAATCAACGATATTGTTAGTGGAATTCCTAATATCATTGAAAAAACGAATCTTATTAAAATTCCTCACAAGCAGATCTTCAACGTAGTATACACAGTAGCATCAGGATTAGGAGTATGGACACTGCAAGATAATAATCTCAAACACACCGCAGAAGTCACTGGTGTATACAGACTGTCCGTATTTAGTAGTGCAAAATTCAGTATATTTACTACATTTCCATGGCGTTATTCAAACGATACTTTTTCTGGAGTTGTATCCGTCATAATAAATAAAGATGCGGAAGAAACATTTCTGCTGGAAGCATCTGATAAAAAATTAACCAGAGCACTATACTGGTGGTGCTTGGAATTTGTGTGTGAAACTCCTCAATTAGTTATCTAGATAAGTATAATGAATCAAGAGTCATTTATCGACGTTCAACGTCACAGATACGCTCAAGTATGTGAGTGTCAAAC
Organism: Megalonaias nervosa; assembly: GCA_016617855.1. NCBI lineage: Eukaryota > Metazoa > Mollusca > Bivalvia > Unionida > Unionidae > Megalonaias > Megalonaias nervosa. The sequence goes on from JAECUM010031658.1 coordinate 6,676, forward strand.
CAAACTAAAAAATATCATCGACGATTACACGATAAAGGTAAAAAAATATCGGCGACGTATGGTTGTTATTGATATAATGGTATACTCGGTTTCTGCTGTTATTGCTGGAACTGGATTATTACTATCAACAATAACGATGACAGCGCCTGCAGTTGTAACAATTATAGTTTCAACGGCAACAACATGCGCAGGTATTTTCAGTATTATCGCTAAGAAAATATCTACGTGTACAAATGATAAACTAAACGAGTACATAATGAAATTGCACACAGCAACATCATCTTATTCTAAACTATCATCGTATCTTTCGGCGTACCTCAGCGATGGTAAAATATCCGATGAGGAGTTCGCAACGATAATGGAAACCTATCATGAGGCATTCAAAGTGGATTCTAATGATAAAGTGGAGGGTTGAATTTCCGCTCTATTAAACACGGAGAATTTTAAATAATGTCATCGTTAGAATTACTTCAGCAGATCGTAGCTAATACGACGCCGTCAAAAACTACTATCATATCATTAAGTTCAACCAATCCTGAATTTAGCGTTAATTTTCCGACCGCAATTCCAGCAAAGGAAATAGCGCTAGCACAATTACGAGTTTATCATAGCTGGCCTAATATTAGGTCAAAACCATTTGGTGGACAACCAGCAAATAATTCACTGGTATTTGCGAATAAGAATAAACCGGATGGAAGTCCTGATTGGCAAGTTGTTGGAATTTCAACGGGTAGTTATCAAATAGACCAGATTAATGATGAGTTCCAACGCAGAATTAAATCTATCACAGGGAAAGAATCTAAAATAGCGATCACTGATTACGAACCAACACTATCAGCGGTGATTGAAATAAATTCTCCTGATTACCTCGTAGATATTTATCAAAGTTGGATAATATCTGTGTTAGGATGGCCTGAAGTCGCACCTATTTATAATGGAGTTTCAGAGCCAACTAAAAATGAATTTAAAACGAGTGAAAAAAAATTCATTAAAAATCCAGAATATCGAGAAAAACATCCATGGAGATATATAAGATTTGGATTTCCAAACGACGATATATATTACTTTATCGATTTTGACGGTAAAAGGATCCCCAAGATAACTAAATCAGCATTTAATGCGGTTATCGTAGACCCCAGGACGCGGCGTACTAGAGATATTGTTGATGAAGAATTTTTTAAAGAATTTTTAGATACTCTTAAGCCTGAATACGATAAAAAGTTTAATGATTTAAGAAATTTACTTATTTCATTATCACAACATTATGATGATAACGTAAAGCAGCAAATAATCGAGTCAATAAAACACTTAAATGGTATCTTATTCGATTTATACATCGCCAATCGAAGTATTATAAACGTTGCGACAACACTCAATAGTTCTTACACTGATCAAATACGTAAGCAATTATTTCTTAATCATTATAAAATAACAGAAAAAGATTTACAAACATTTATTGTACCAGATTTAAATAACGCTGAAATGAAGAAATTATTAAGTGACTTTATTGAAGAATATTATCCGGGAGTAATTGAATCGTGGAGAAAAATAGCCCCACCACCGGTTATACTAAAACACAATAACAACCCTTTTGGTGCTGGACATCATATATCGCCAGGCATTGTAAACATGACAACAACAATTGCAGTCAATCTGGTATGCGATATTATTGAAGGTAGCTATCAGGAAGATCTTTCAAAGTCTAACCAGGCCCAGCAAGTGTACATATTATACAGTTTCAGTCCATTAGCCCCACCAGGGTGGTTAATTGTATCAGAGCCAATTAACCCCGTGTACCTGCGAGTTCATAATCCGTTATTATCAAGGATACACTTTAAACTTACAGACCAGAGCAATCGCATTTTGGACACAAGAAATGAAGAAATAAATATAAATCTGTATGTGAAATCATAACAAAAAAAAAATATCCGGATGCATAGTGCTTGTCTATGATACATAATAGTTGGTATACAATACAGTATAGTATATACTTGTCAATATAACCTTGCCTGCGGTCTCATTCAATGCTAATCGGCAGCTTTCCCTATGTGGCAACCAGTAACTGACAAAATAATAATACTGTATTCTTTGTTTACATAAAATCCGCGCACAAGATTTCTCATAGTGCACACAGGCAATCGAAATCTATTGTCTAGAAGGCTGTGGCTGCATAATTATGCTCTTATTGATTATTCCATAACGGCTGTGTATCTGTGTGGCCGATTACTGCGTAAAGTTATTTTAAGAATACGCTATGGCTAAATCAATCTTCTTGGTAACGGCTTACGCATAGACTCAGTGTTATACAGAATTATATATATTTTTTGGAAACTAGAAATATAAAATCCCATTTTACACAGAAAACTGTGGTTTTTGTTAAGAACACTGTAGTTTTTAGAAAATAGGTTATTGGTAAACACATATTAACTTTTTCAGTATATATTTATAACAAGATCCGATAGCTCAATTGATAACGCGTAGAAACTCTCATCCGGGAGGTCATGGTTCGAGACTCGTGAAAGACATATGTCTGCGGGAGGCGATTTTAGGCCAAGATTTATAATTTATTGGGGGCTCCAGCCCCCCCGTCTTCAGAGTACACCAATCCACTACGTCAACACGTGGTGGATTCACTTTTGTGAATCACCCATTGGTTGATCATTATGGGTTGGTGTGCTGGCGTGAAGACGGCATTTCATCATCATCATATCATATCATCATCATCATATCATCTCATCAAAAATATACAGCGGGGGGTGATATGAGGTCGTGACCTTGTGACTTCACTAAAGGGGTACCCCACACAAGGGCCATTCCAAAAGACACATCGCAAAACTAAAAATAAACCTAGGTTCCAGGTCACAAAGACCAATCAGCCTTTGAGTTTCTAGAGTTTCGGTTACGGATATCTAGGAATTCTTGTAAGGCAATAAACAGAATCTGGTTGGTCACTAAAATAAGACCTACACGTGTATAAACAACCCTCTGAGTTTCTAGAGTTTCGGTTACGGATATTTAGGAATTCTTTCGGGGGTAAACAAATAACACGTACAGACAGCCCTCTGAGCCTCTAAAGTTTCGGTTTCGGATATTTAAGGGTTCTCTTGGGGGTAAATGTCTAAACAAAGGACCTCATTAGGTTTATCTGATACAACTATGGAATGGTAGATCGAATATCACCTCGTGCTGTATATTTTTGTTTATTTTTATATTATAAGGAATAAGGCAATAAACAGAATCTGGTTGGTCACTAAAATAAGACCTACACGTGTATAAACAACCCTCTGAGTTTCTAGAGTTTCGGTGGATATTTAGGAATAAACAAATAACACGTACAGACAGCCCTCTGAGCCTCTAAAGTTTCGGTTTCGGATATTTAGGGGTTCGGGGGTAAATGTCTAAACAAAGAACCTCATTAGGTTTATCTGATACAACTATGGAATGGTAGATCGAATATCACCTCGTGCTGTATATTTTTGTTTATTTTTATATTAAATATACACTCATTATATAATGAATTTTGAAAATATCAATGTCATTGTTTCTGCGATTAAAAAATCAACATAACGGTATCAATGTATCTGACAATCTTAATGCTGAAAAGATTCTATGTGATTTTGACTCATTACAACAACGAAAGAACGAGAACAGATTTACGCTATCCGCTGATTATAAATTCATGAAAGTTATCCAACAAGGAATGTTAAAGTCACTGGCAACTGTCACTGATGATCAGGTAAAGTTGTTTGTGCCTCTCTCAAACGCTATTGACAAAATCAAGCTAGAATTATCTCATGAATACGAACAGAAAAAGATTATGAACTTTCGTATAAGACAGTTAAGAGAGCATTGTGAAAATACGAGTGAAAATACGAGTGAAAATGACAGCGATAATGATGGACCATTGACTGTGATAATAGCTAAACAAAATCCTTGGGAAAACTAACATATTCTGCTTAGTATAATGCAACCTACACACATGGATATTGACAAGTATATTGTATCAAAGAACCAATCATTATATTTCAGTAGGTATCATAGACAAGTACAATATTGCCCGTGCTTGTTCTGCAAAGTTTTTCGTTGAGTTTGCTAGTTTTCGTTGGGTCAAAACCCCAGGAAGGTTAACTGGAATTAACGTTAGGTTTTAAATTTGTTGATCAAAAACTGTTTTTTTTCCAGTTCTTTTGCTCGTATTGTGTAGTTTTTTGCTAGCGAATTACGATAAAAATCGGGAAAAAACCAGTTTTTGATCGATAAATCAAAAACCTAATGTTAATTTTCGTTAACCTTCCTGGGGTTTTGACCCTCAGAATTTGTCAAAATCTGACTGATTTTCACTGATTTTTGGTCATTTTTCATGCAAAAAACGAGATTTTCGAACAAAAAACGCGGTTTTCAAAACAAAATCAACGAAATAAAAAAAAATTAAATAAAATTATTTTTATTTGCAGTACTTGAGATACATAACAAATTCACTGAAATGTTTTTACAATAAAAAGTATGGACAATCAGGATAGCTTTTGACATTAACTCGTATCTAGTATAAGCGGACAACTACGATATTTATCATTATACTTGACGGAGCGCTTAATCATTTGGTAACATTAAAAATACGGTAGACTAAACGTATTGAAATCTTATTTTTTGTGCAAATCTTTTGGAAAAGGAAGATTTCTGTATATTTTCTGCCACGTGTTGTACCGATCGTGGTATTATGTCAAAGTATTTACTAGCAGAATTAATTGATTCAAAACTAATTTCTTCCCCAGTCTCTGTATTTACGGATTTAATAGCTCTCTTTCCGTATAATTTACACCTTCCTGTGTTTCCGGATTTACAATTTTGACTCTGTGTAGTAATTCGTAGATTTCCAAGTGAATTGTCAAGTTTATCGCTGTTAATGTGATCCACCACATACCCATCTTTGATCAGTCCAAAATAACACTCGTAGGTAAATATATGTGATAAATATCTTTTTTTCTTGCCATTAGTAGTAAATCTAAGATAACCAGTATTATCAATACTACCGACTGGTTTTTTCAATCTGCAGTTTCTAATCACACCTCGAGATGCTTCATAATTGGTAATGATTGGATGTGACACAAACTCATTTTGCTCCATTTATATATATAATACTATTTGTTTAAATCATTGTTTTGAAAATCTAGCGAGATAATCTTCTTCGGTCTTTATAGGAGAATCGCGTTATATTTTTTATCTAATCGTTTCAACTCTCTGCACCGCATTGCGCACACAGGTGAGTCTTTCCTCGCACTCCACACGGTTTTGGTCCTAGACTCCCATTTCTGACGCATTGCATATGATAACTACAGTATTCATTCACACATGTTCTGTTACACGGAGACGTATAACCGATTTTTAACCAGTTGCAGTGATTTGGTTGAATCATATACAAAAGATTAAAGCTCAATTAAATATATATTTTGCCCTAATTATAATATGGAAGAATTATCCGTGATTGAACCCTACGCAACCAGATTCGATCTTGACAGACTACCCGAGTATAAATTTAGTATTTCGATGCAAGATCTAGCTTTAACGAATGCGGATATAACTAAACGTATCCGTGAGGCCAAGAAGGAATTTCGTGACGATGGTGCAGTTCATGCATGGTCAACATTCAGAAAAATGGAAATGTTTCTAATACGATGAATGACAAACGAGGAAGAGTAATCATTAACCACCTTGAAAATCAAAAATATTTTATTTTAATAAAATTTATTGTAAATACAGAAGAAGATATTTGGATTATTCGTGACAAGCGCGATCCCGTCCGCGTGCAGTCAGGAAATAACATCTTCTTGAGTAATAAATCTAAACCAGGAATACTAACTGGTATAGATAAACCGTATTATGAGCGATCGTACCCTGTAACTGCGGTTGTCTATGGAATATTTCCGCTGAATAATAAACCTAATGTTGGGGATCTCAAACCGATGAGATTGTCATCCTTGACGAAGTCAAGGATAAACTGCGTAGCTGAGCGAGTTACAGAACACTTTACAAACGCGATACGTGGTAATGGTTTAACGGATTTAAGACGTAAAAAAATAAATACGTGGGCAGAGTCGGTTAAAGATACCGAAGCGTCTATCAGCGACGTTGCTGAGCTAGAGAAGAAATTAAGATTTCCAATAGCAGTAAAAACATTAACCGGAGAGATTTTGTACAAACCGAAATATATAAAAAATGGAGCTCCGATAGATATTATTGATCATAACGCGCACGCATGGACTGCTGCAGTAACAATATTTCCACGAGATAGAACGGTTAAATTTTATGACGGTGATATCTTTGATTTTATTAAAGATATTAGTAAAACCGATCCTGTTTCTGTTTGGTTATTTCAGAGTTCGGAATATGATCATTACGATCAATTTGTACGACCTAACGGTGATATTTATCGTACAGAATCTCTCCATGAGGAAATGGAACATCTTGCACTGAAATATACCTCTGATGATGTCATAGTTAGACAATTATTGAATAACTGTTTTACTGTTCCGTCAGTCGCTGCTCATTTCGCTCAGGAGAAAAATTCATGGAAAACGACACGATCGGAATTTCTTGAAGATGTCAAGAAAAGTTGTATAGAATATGGGCACGGTGGATTATGGAACACCAAATACGATTATAGTGATGTTATCTCGGTTGATATGGTAGCATGTTATCCTGGGAGTTTTCTTGGATATGGAGCATGTTCTAAATACTTTAAGAGATTCGGACATCCTACACATGACATGACCAGGGTTGCAATAAACGGACCCTTACCAGATTTTGACTTAACAGGATTTGCTCACGTAGAATCATTCGAGTTTAGAGAAGATCTCCATGCGATTACTTATATTTGGTTCGGAAGACATTTTTCAGAAAAATGTTGGGTTCCGATAGTACTATTGCGATATATGCTTGATGCTGGATTTTTAATATCGTTGAGAGTAACTGAAGCGATTATATCGTATAGTTCACAGAAGCAAGTTTGGTTACCAGAACCGGACAGATTTAATATCGATGATGCCAGGAAAGAATTCCCTGATATTGATGAAGATCATGTCATTAAAATAAGTAAATGCAGGAACGAGTACGATGAAAAACTTGCAAAAGATCTTGGTAGAAAGATAATCGGTAAGTTCACTCAAGGTGGTTCATACGATTATAAACGGCATTGTACAAGATTGATTATGGACGATGCTGAACTAGATTTTATAATCGCTGATACAACGGAGAAAAATATATTTATAAACCGATGTAATGCTTATTTATCAGATGGAACAAAACTAGGTACCATTGTGAGCTATCTTGATGGCGACTCACCACAATTTACTCATTTAAGATCTTCGATGTTAGCTTATGTTTCGATAAATCTATTGTCGATGATAAATAGATTTCCTCGTTACGCTGTTAGAGTTGCTACGGATTCATTTTATATACACAAAAAATATAAGGATTTATTAAAACTCGGTAATGGTGAATGGGGGGTATGGAGGATAAAACAAGAAAATATACTTAGTTATTCTGAATCTGCCGACGTTGAAATTGCGGAGACATATTACAAAAATAATAATCAAATATCAAAGTCATCTGCACCATCTGTGTACGATCCTGTATCTAGACATAAGACCGTTTATCTTAATGGGTGTGGTGGTTCAGGTAAAACAACTCGTGCGATTAACTTATTTATGAATAATAACTCAGATATAATTGTTTTGACACCTACACATAAACTTGCTAGAGAAATAAAAGAACGATGAGTAAAATCATGTACATATCATAGTTTCTTTAGATGGTGCGGAGACACGTGGACCCCATCGCGGATGGGTGAAAAGTATATACCCAAGTATATTATATGAGACGAGATATGCACGGTGTCGTTAGAAACACTAAAAACATTTCTTGATTGGTTGTTATTGAAGAATACTGCTGTGATTATGTGTGGCGTTCATGGTCAACCACCACCCTTTGTTGGACAGTCTCCACATGAATGGTTGAAACATTTGTAGATTATTACGAAGAAATAAATGATGGCCATAGAGCCATTGATGAACCGCTGAAAGAACTTAAAAGATTAATCAGACTTCAGCCAGATCAAATACAATGCGAGATACTGCGTAAAGTAATTGCAGAAACTCCTATGAATGAATTTTGGACTTTATGGAGACCTGCTGATTTGATAGTCGCAAGTAGAAAGATAGTTCGTGATGAACTGCAAAAGAAATTATTTACGTTACATAAAGAAAAGTTTCCGGATCTACCCGTACCTTTGTGTTATCGCCCAGCAGATACTCGACGACAAAATATTGAAGTTGAAATACCAGGTGCCTTGGTTCCACCAAGAGGTACAAAATCTTGTCTTGAATGATATCGTGTTGGTTGCTGTTGATGTTGTTGAGAGCGCGTTGAACATGGATAAATCGCCATGGACGTTAGGATACGCTATAACAATTCACTCGTCGCAGGGATTAACTATAACTGATACTAGAATCTGGATTGTAGATGATCGTATTGAATGGTCAAATTTAGTCTATCTCGCCGTATCTCGAGTCAGGAGAATATCGCAACTGCGTAGGGTTATTGTAGATTACGTAATAACTGAAGAAATCACTAACAATGTCGATATCAATAAAAAAATTAGTCAGCTATAAGCAGTTTGACAAAAAAAATAAGCTTGACTTTGATCTTGATGCTGAATTTATTATAACACTAAGACAACAACAGAATAATCATTGCGCAAGTTGCAACTGTAATATGTCATGGCAGTGTTTTAATCCAAGACAATTTACCGTAGACAGAATTAATAGTGATCTCGGTCATACACGTGATAATGTGATGCTGACCTGTCTTGAGTGTAATCGACGTCGAGGCTCTGGACGTTTACAAAATTGAGCTTGGTGGTAATTGCGTATCCTCAGGAATTACTTGTAATTGTTCACGTACAAATCCACGTTGAGGGGCTGTAGAATCTAGTCTGTATATTGGAGGTCTACCAGTGGATCTAACCACGCTAGAAATTTTATGTGTAGTCACGCTCCAGATAGGATCGGTTGCTCTTTTTTTACCACCTTCAAGTTCGCCAGGTTCATATAAATATCTAACTGTAACATTACCTAATACTGGTTGAGAGAAAGATTCATGTCGTTGTCCGTAGCCATTGGGTATATATTTTTTTTTTTATCGCATTAGAAGGTTTCATGGAAGTTGCACGAGTAATTTCATTATTCAACGCAGCTATCACACTCGGTAATCTTGCAACCCATTCACGAGATCTATCCTTAAAGTCAGTAGATATTTCCTTTGCATATTGGTATCCAAATAACCGCTCGGCAAGTGTTGTATTAAATCGTTCAACAATTGCCTGATCACGATGAATTTCAGTATGTCCTCGTCTGATTTTAACGTTATGCTTGTTCATCAACGATGATACTGCTCCAAGAAATTCTTTACCAGGATCAATTTGTAATAACCGTAGACCACCACGTTGATAAATTCGCTCAAACGCAGATGCAACTTCAGATGCTGTCTTTGTTGATAATGGCTCCGCTTCTTTGTATCTACTCGCAACATCAACGACAGTTAACGCATATCTATACGTGTATTGACGTCTACGTGTTTTAATGGTATCGTGTGGTAAAAATAAAATATCTGCTTGATGAACTTCATTAGGAACGCTAACATCGATATGCGTGTACTGAATTCTTTTAGGTGGACTCAGGAAGATTTTCCATATTGCCTGTCGTGCTAACTATGATGCAGCAACATCACGTGAAACTTTTGCTGCTTCGGCGAGTTTACTAATCGCTGCTTTACCTCTCCAATACCCTCTCGGGGAATAATAAACAGATTCCATTATGATAGTTATATAATTAATTGCCAGCCCCTAGCACTAGTTTACCTTTCATAGCAGTTTTTACTAGAAAACTAGCGAATTTATCTCTGAGAGATTTATTAGGTATAGAATTTAATGCGTGAATCAATTTCACATCTGCGAGATGTCGTTGCTGCAAATCTTTACTTATATACGCGACATCATGAACGTGACACGCTTGATCAATTGCGTTTATTGGATACTCTCCTGGTTTTGGTTGATCTCGTTCGTCAAGTCGGATATCAAGTCGAGTTCCTGGACCACAATAATTATATCCGGGTAAATGTTTCTCACCAGGGTATTTAGCCCATGGAGTTCCTGGTAATTTTCCTAAAAAAGCTGCGATATCACCACCCTTGATATTCATCAAGGACGAAATAAATTTATATTTCTTGGTGCCACATTTCACACATTTCCCTGTAAGTGCGCGTCTTTTATTTTTTGTTGTTATTGTCGTTAATTCAGTAGTAGGTGTAGGTGCTCTGCATCGAGCACAATATAGACTCATATTATTTATTATATGGATATAATTGACTTTTCTGCGACACGAAAACAAGAGCCAGTAAAGCACCATCCAGCGTTACCAAATTCTATCAGAATGATTATAATAGGTCCGTCCGGAAGTGGGAAGACGCAATTACTGCTTAATCTGATAATGAGATGGCTGAAGTGGGATAAATTGCATTTAATAGCGCCATCTGTAGATGATCAGCGATGTTACGAAGTACTTAAAGATTTTAATGAAAATGCAAAATTGTTGCATGAAGACAGTGAAGTCATAGACTTTATTACTGATATTGATGAAGCGCCATCCGTAGATGATCTGGATGGATTCATTAATAACCTCGTGGTATACGATGATGTCATGCTGGACAAACAATCCAATCCAGCTCGGATATTTTCACGAGGCCGTCACAAAAACACAGACGTGATTTATGTTACACAGCGTTATACACAAATTCCAAAAGTGATCAGGGATAACTGTAACATTTTAGTTGTGTTCAACTGAGTAGATAATCATACGCTGCAAAATATTTATTATACTTGGTGTTCTGGGGACATGGATATGAACAAATTTAAAAATTTCTTTTCAAAAGCACAAGCTGCTCCCTTTGGTTTTGTAACAATAAATTTACATGATCCGAGGTCAAGATATCGTAACGGACTTGATACAATTTTTGGATAAAAACCATAGCAGCTGGAAGGGTGAACGACATACGCGTAGTGACCAGCACGTGAAAAAATCAGAAAAAATTTGCTCAATTAGAGACGTTTTTACTGTTAAGGCAAAAACTTTTTTTTCAGCCTTCGTAGGAACCCTTAATTTTCAAAAATAAGGTCTCTGCAAAGTTGTAGGGTTCACCCTTCCTGCTGCTACCTCTAATGCCTATTTTTGCCATAAATGGAGGGGGGAAGGTGTTTCCGATTTATGGTCACATGGACAGGTGAATTCCTAGATACGAAACAAAATATTAGAAATTCAGAAGGTTGTCCAGAAATTAGCGCGCTCCACGGCTCTACGGTCAACAGGATACGCACCAATAATTTTTTGCACACCCACCCGCAAGCGAAACCCGCGGGATGCAAAACTGCACCAAACCTTTTTTCGACTGGTGGTGGGTGTGGGCAAATTATTAGTAATCAATACGTTTTCCGGTTGACTTTTGAGAGCATGGGGTGCCCCCCCCCCATAAATACTCGTAGTGTTACCCGCCAGCACTATGCCGAGCCCGGGGTTTTTGAACCTACGAAGTATAGCAGTAATGGTGGGAGAATCCAACGACATTATCACTAGACAATGCAACTTCGAGAGATATTTGTTAAAACCTAATATAAATACCTACTGACGATAAATCAATAACGTTTTAAATAATTTATCCAATCCTCGTGCTCTAGACTGTTCAGCTGAAATAAAATATATAAATAGTATTATTTACAATAAATAAATAAAATATCTAAGTTCGTACTACGTGTATTCCCGAGCGTGAGAATAATACGTATCTGTAGTCCACAGGTGGAGTTATTGATTTTTCTATGAATAACATTGCCAGTCAAGCGAAACAGATGTGGTTCTTTATAACTAGGTGGTTTTCACAGAGAATGTATCAATATATTGTATTTGTGAACAGACAGATACTCAACATATCAAAAATTAAACATGTACACGTATTTATATAACACATCATAGATAATTTATTTGGTAAATCGCGCCTTTTCTTGTAGTAAGTACCTATTTTGACTTGGGAAGCCCACTATTAACAGAGTACAAGTATTTTTAACGCAGCCAGACACGTGACTGGGAAATATATAAATAGCTGGAAACCCCACGTTCCTATTGATAGCTCATATGCATCTTTAGCGCCATCAAACACGTGACGTGTATCGCTAAACTGTGAGTAGAATTGAGATTCCGGAAACTTATTGTAGCTGGAAACAATAACGTACCTTATTGTAATACAGTAAAACCTTGTATATCTGCTGACTTAGTGATCTGTAATTAAATCGTTGTTGTAATAATAAGAATGATTGATTCTGCGCTTACCATGGAATCTCCTACGGCAAAATTAGCTCGTCGACGACTAGGTGCAATTAAGAAGTATCTTCCAGTCCGTGATTCTGTAAAACAGCAGCTGCACCAACGCCAGGATGTTCATGTGGAATTTACAGAGGGTACAGAATAGTTATTTAAGCCAGTCACAAAAGCGACTAAAGATTTTCTTCCGTCGTTGGAACAAATCGCTAAATCAACCGAAAAAATAGCAAAAAGAACTAAAAAACCCCAAAGAGATTCTCCGAGAACTTCCATCTGAAATAGCTGCTGCTCAGCCACAATTACATCAAGAAATACAGCAAGCAATAGAGGGTATCGATCAAGCCCGTGCTGAGATTGGTGATATAAGGGATCTTGTTGAACCAGAACCAGAACCAGAACCTGTTAAAAAAAAAAACAACCTGCCCGATTTACCGAAGAAGGTATCAGAAAAATGCTAGAGAATCCCATAGCAATTGCTGCAATAGGACATCAAATTCATCTATTAGATCCAATTACCACCGATGTCACCCAAAAAACTGGACTCATTTTGCGTTTCGAAATTACCATATTATAAGTCAAATTACTGGTGAATAAAAGAATAAATTTAAAGAATTTGAGAAAGATATCAAAGAACCTAGAGAAACCCCATTACTTGGAGATATATTATCGCCCGAAAGATCACAATTTGGACCGCCTCGTGTAGAGGAAGAAGAAGCAACCGGAAGTGGCCTTGCCACTCGCGATTGACATCGTAGGAAACAAGGTGGTAATGTGATCGCTGAATCGCCGGTGATTCAAGATAAACTTTGTCCGAATAACATCCTCGCTGATGTTGATATACTAGAAATTCTGATTGGTGGAAGACAAGCCAGCAACAATTCCCACGAAATCATTAATGAAGCAGCTGATATTTGGCAGCGTTTATATACCGCTGGCGTCACGGACAGCAGCGATTACTACAGTGAGTGATCAATTAGATCGGCGATAACAAAATAACATGATTATACACAATGCCCAACATGGACCTGAAAACGTCAGGTAATAAATTCACAATTACCGGTTGATAAAATGATCAAAAGAGATGGAGTCGAAGATATGATTCAGTGTTTATTTAGAAGGATAGCCCCAAAAGCTATCCCGATAGCAAAACAATCAGGTATGAAAGCCATCGAAGATGTTCGTGATAAGGGTATTGGCACTATTGCTGATGTTGCTTGTAAACCATTCTCGGCGATCAAAGACAGACTCGCACGATTAGTACGACGAAAACCACAGCCAGTAAAATGCCCAACATTAAAGTGATGCCACCAACTGTCAGCCAAAATAATAAATCAAGCTGCCAATGAGCGGTTAAAAGAATTAGCTGGAGTGCCGTCACTAACAAAACAAGCTACAGGCTAGAGAGAAAAAAAAAATATAACCGCAAGTCTGATAGCGGGGAGTAGCCTGGCTCGACAGTCATTTTAAGCACGAGTAATATAATAAAATCTTCAAGCGTGTATCTGATCCCGCTTTTGACATGGACGCGCCAGTCCTCAAAGACGAATCTGTTCGCGATTATCAGTATTATTCCCGTGATGCGCGTGTACCTGACGCACTCGGACGAATCGAGCTACAAGTTCAGGATACAAGCAGATATTTCTTGCCCGCTGAGTCATTTATTGAGATCGAAGGGAAACTTCTGAAAGCAGATGATACAGCATATGGGGATGAAGTTCGAGTTGGCTTCGTTAATAATGGTGTTATGGCATTATTTAACAGTACCACGTACATGATCGATGGAAAAAATATTGAATCATGTCTCGAAAACGTTGACGTTGCCACGGCGATACTCGGCCTCGCAAGATATTCCGATGATTATTCACGGTCTGCTGGTCCGTCAGTGATGTTCGAGAAGGCTACCGCTGATCACCCTGACAGTCGCAACGTGACAATGAACGGCGCTGGAGATGCAGTCGCATCGATGAACGAAAATTTCAACCTAGGATTCGTAGCTCGTCGATCGATGTTAAATGGTAATAACAGAGAATTTTCGTGTGTAATTCCACTGTCTCACATCTTTGGATTCTGCAGAAATGTCAGAAAAGTTATTTTCGGTGCTAAACACACGGTGGTGCTTGTGAGAAAAGCCAGCAACAAAGATGCAATCTGGCGCCCTGTTGGTCATGCTGCTAAAGTAATACTGACAAAACTTTCTCTGTGGATGCCAACAATGACACCATCGCTCGTTGAAAAACAACGGCTGCTTTCTTTCATGGGCAGTGGTGGTAAATCAACTTTGCCGTGGTTGACAATGACCACAGACAGTGTCCAGAGTAACGTTGATGGCAGATAGCATCATAGCAGGGAGTTTCAGCGCCACGACATATATTCATAGCGTTTCAGAAAAACGCCAGAGTAGATTCACAAGTGAGAAACCCAATGGTGTTTGACGTACTTGGAGTTTCTGAAGTCTCTCTGAGGATAAATGGTCATCAAGAACCATCTGAAAAAGTATTATTGAATTTTGAGAATAATCAAGTTGCACGTGTGGTGTTTGACGTGCTTGGAGTTTCTGAAGTCTCTCTGAGGATAAATGGTCATCAAGAACCATCTGAAAAAGTATTATTGAATTTTGAGAATAATCAAGTTGCACGTGTGTATCATCGTTTGATGACGTTTATGGGTCATGATCAGAATGCTGATTCTGATTTACAGATATCTCAGCAAGATTTTACGTGGACGAATGAGAGTTATTAACGCGCACGTTGAAAACATGTAAATGTTAATTAAATCATTCATGATATTATAATGTCATATCATCACGTCAATGTTACTCTGACACCTGATCAGATTAAAAAAACTGCAATCCGCATCGAAAGAGAATTTTTGGGCAAAAATAACTCTGAAGCGGCGTTACAGGGTCCAAAAAAATTATCGTTGACTGAACGCCAACTCAAGCATTACAGTGACGTCTAGAAATCAAAACCTGGTGTTGATCTTTCTGCGAATCAGCGACACAACAAAAACCAGTGGTATATTTCCGTTTCTAGCGCCGTTACCAGCGCTAACTGCAGTAGCGGCTCCAACTGTTGCAAAATCATCTGCAATTGGTGCTGTTGGAACAGCTGCCGGTGTGGTACTGAAAAAATAAACAACAGGACACGGAGTGTCCCGACACGGCGTAAACATCTCAACAAAAAAAAAGGGATGGGGTATAATATTACTAGGAACGCGGTATGGTCAAGGTATGAGACTGCCGGGGAGGCTTCGTTAAAGCTTCCTATGTTCAATTTTGATTTACTTGATGCTGCTCGGCGATTAAACGTAAACACTTCAGATATGTTTTCATGCGTGATCAATTAGCGGAAAAACCAAACCGCGTTGAAACCAGTATCATTAATCTCGATGGCCGTTCTGGTCCAGGTACTCATTGGGTTGCATGCGCAGTTGATCCACATGGAGTTGTTTATTTTGATTTGTAGGGACTGGCACCACCGAGAGAATTTTTAGAATATAGCAGAGTGCAAAACACTCCATTCTGGTATTCAACATTACCAACACAGACATTAACGGATCCACCAATATGCGGTCCAGAAGTACTTGCTGTACTTATCGCCGTGTCAAGGTCATCAGCGCCGCCGCATAAAGTCGTGCACGAATACACAAGTGGTCGTTTTAAACAGGTTTATGGTTTATAGTTGTAGATATTTACGGAAGATCTGCTACGCGTAAATGCCCAGGTGAAGTTAATCTGTCTGCGTATGTGACGCGAGATGAACTTGCTGATCTTATTCGTCTCACCGTCGTTGATCCAAATGAGGTTGTTATTTTTCAGGATATGCGAGGACAGTTAAAGACGAGCAATATTAAGTGAGCCGATGTTATCCTACAAGTTTTAGGTGCAACCAATGATAACATCATGGTATTTACTGGCGACGGAAATATAAAATTCTCGAATATATCAATTGAAGAGTTTCCTAGATATGTAACTATATCTGGTGTTTCAATGAATGGTTTACTCGTCATGACTGGAAATAGAATTTCTGGTTTGGAAGAACCGAAATGCGCCGATGTCGCTGAAATCAACAAGTACGTGGACGACAGTAATACCGCGATAAGGACCTCGTTAAGTAATAGATTAACCGCATTACGGTCTGAGTATGATGTTCATGTAACCGCGTTTACGAGCCATCTCAGAAACTCTCAGATTCTTCTTCAGGTCGCCTATGGTTGTTTTGGAAACCCAATGGTCAAGACTAAACTCGCTGTAATTCACTCACAACTTGGTGATCTATTCAACATTAAAATTTCGATCATTTTGGTAAACAGAACAGTCGCAGAAATATCAAGATCAGTTAATGGACTTGATTTAACGATAAAAATGTTTGAAAGAGAATCAAAGCAAGAGCTCGGAAAAGTATCGGGATCGGTTAAAGGATTTGAATGAAAGATAAACGAGCTTAAAACGGAATCAAATAATATTCAGAATAGAGTTAATAATATTGATCAAGAGCTCGGTAGAGTATCAGCAGTAGCTAATGGACTTAGCTGGACACTGGGCAATATCAGATTTGATGATAAGATTAAGGATATAAACGACAAGGTAATTAATCTGGATACTAGAATAAATGAAGTAAGAAAAGATGCAATTGGTAAGAATACTTTTATACTCTATGAATATGAAATTACTAAATTAGACAATAGGTTCGTTGAGTATTAAAGTGACACAAAGGAGATAATAGAGGGGTATTTTAGAATATCAGTATCGTATATTGGTTATAAAAAAGTGGATAGTTTTAGAGCATTTTATGATCGAGTAGGTTTACATGGCATTGGAGTAAAATTCAAGCTGGGGGATTATAAAACGTAGAATTTCCACAAAACACTTTTATTCTCAAAGTTGGTAAGCGGGAGATTGCTGAAGTAATATATTCCATACTCGAATTGTATAAAGAGTTTGAGAAACTTAATATTACTGTTTTTGAAGAGAAAATTTTATAATCGAGCCACACTAGGACACGCACAACAGTCGTTTTAAACAGGTTAATGGTTTATAATAGTAGATATTTAAGGAAGATCTGCTACGCGTAAAGTTACAGTTACATTAATTTATCCAAATATGCTACACGAGATGAACTTGCCGATGTAATGCATCTCGCCGATGTTGTCCCAAATGACGTTGTTGTTTTTCAGGATCAGCAAGGACGGTTAAAGACGAGCACTATATCGTTGACAGATATTATTCCGCGAGTTCCAGACGCAACCGAAGATAACTTAGTGGTGTTCACTAAAACTGGTAAAATTAAAATTCAGAGGAATCAATTCTAAGAATCATAGGAGAGAATACTGGACGTATTAGAAGACATGGAGATATAATGTATGGCAATTTCAGCATGAGCAGAAATACAATTACCAGTGTGAGAGAAAAAAAAGAAAAAAAAGGAAAAAATACGTGGAAAAAACAACACCACGATCAGAACCGAGATCAGTAAATGCGTTGCTAAAGCCGGTGATACAATGATTGGCGATCTCAGCATGAGCGGGAACAGCAATTGCTAATTTGAGAGAACCGATATCAAACGATGACGCTGCACGAAGAAATACGTGGATAAGAGCAACATCCCTCTGATGACCTAGTTAATGACAATCAATGATGGACTGACCACATTCAGATCTAATATAATAATCATATAACCGCGTATTTTGGATTTTCGCAAAAACATAAATAGACTCGCCGATGATTTCTTTGGAAGACCAAGAGTCGTCAACATTAAGCTCGCTTACATTGCTGAAGAAAATCAAAGCGATTCAAGATCATGTTGTTCTTACGACTCTTCTCATCAACGCGGTATACACAGTAGAGTCTGGATCGGCAACGTGCTCACAACAAAAGAACTCCATCAAACATACAGCTCAAGTTACCGGTGTGTACATGCTTTCCCTGTTTAGCGCCGCTAAATTTGAGATATTTACGCCATATCTATGGCGTCATTCCACCGATAGATTTTCCGGAACTGTCTCAGTAGTGTTAAATCAGAATGACGAAGAAATATTCATACTGGATCCAGAAGACAAAAAAATTAACCGCAACGACGTACTGGTGGTGCCTAGAATTCGTCTCGAAAATGCTTCAACTGGTAACTTAGCATATACCATATTAATGGATCCCACACAATCCTTTCGGTATAATCAAGCGTGTGAGTGGAAGGCATCGCTGGAAGAAATTATCGACAAGCATATGATACAAAAAAAAAAAAAAAAAAAAAAATATTGCATAAGAATAATCGTCATTGACATTGTTGTATACGCGGTTTCCTCGCTGGTCGCTGAAACAACGACGATAATAGGTACGTTATCAGCGACGCACATTATACCGCCCGTGGTTAGAATCGGTGTCTCTGTTGTTGGTGGTGTTGCTGGTATACTCAATATTATCGCGAAAAATATATTTACATGTACCAGTAAAAAAAAAATTGCATGACACACAGAAATATCTTACGCTGCGAAATATGCTTGCATAAATATATCATCATATATTGTCAGCGGGGCTACACGACGGTGCAATGTCAGACAACGAATTTGCTTTAATCAAGGATATTTATTATCTATCTCACAGGAATGCAAACATGCCAACACCAACGTTGCCAACGTTGCCAACGCCACATTTAGAATCCGCCATATAGATAATAATGACCACAGAAACAGCGACACGACTGGAACAGATCATCGCTAACACAACGCCGCCAACGACCACAATGATATCAGCAACGTCAACACGGTCGGAATTCGATATTAGTTTTCTAACTCCGATAAAAGCGCCTAATGTTCAGTCACTTTAAATCGCACTGGCACAATTACGACTTTATTATAGTTGGCCAAACATCAGAGAAAGATTATTTGGTGGATTAGACGCTAATAATTCACTGGTATTCTCGCATAAAACCGCCGCTGATGTAACTGGTGTGTAAGCACCAATCTGGGAACTCGTTACCATCCCAACAGGATCATATCAAATGGAACACATTAATGATGAACTTCAGCGCAGAATTAAACCAATAACAGGAAAAGAATCAACGATCGGTATCAAGGTACACGAGCCAACGTTGAGTGCCGCCATTGAAATATCGACACGGGATTCCACGGAATTCAATTATGCCATTGATATATACAAGTCGTCGATCAGAACCGTGTTGGAGTGGCCTCTGGAAATGCCAGCTTATGCTATACCACCACAACCAAAGCGATCTGATTATTCACCGACATATGTTGATTTCATAAAAACATCAGAGTACTGGAGACCCTTCCTTCGAAGGCTCTATAAGGATAGGACAGTATTAATTCCTCGATCAGGAGTAATCGTTAGCGCGATTATGCAAGAATATGAAAATACATAGCGTAATCTACGAGCGTTATTTGAGCAGTATGTGATGGAATATCCGAGTAATGATCTTAACAAAGATATTATAGGTACAATAAAACATCTGTTGATGGTGAATCAGGATGCTGTAACATTAACAATGTATGTTTTCAGAACATCCAATAATGATCACGGTTATAAAAAGTTATTTCTTGATCATTAGAAGATCACCGAAGACCAACTGAGTGTGCTCAAACTACCTGGGTTGTATACCAATAAATTGCATGAAGATGTCGTTGACATAATTGACAAATATTCTCCAAAGACCTATGCCACATGGGGGAAGTTAAAACCCCCTCCAAGTATTCCACGACATAAGAACGATCCAACGGGTGGTGGTCGTCATGTATCGCTGGGCATTGTCAACATCACATCGACGATTTCTGTAAATCTGGTCTATGACGCAGTCGACGGTAGCTATACCGCGTCTGTGCAAACAGTACATGTGCAGGCCAACAGAGATATGTTCTTTGCAGCTTTTCTAGAGATGTCACGCCGGGTCATTTGATTGTGTAGGTGCGCATTAATCCTGTTTATTTACGATATCATAATCCATCGCTGTCACGAATACGTTTTCGTCTAACCGACCAAGACGGTAATTTATTGGACACACGTAGTGGTGAATTAACCGTTAGTTTGTATGTGAGTGACAGACCATAACGGCACACTATGATAAAAAACAAAATAACAAAAAAATAACACAAAACAACATATTTGTTGTCGTTATTTTTTGTTATTTTGTTGTTGTTGTTGTTGTTGTTGTTTGGGCTATTCCTCCTTCGCGTATTCTGGAATCTTAGCGGCGGATTGTAAGCAATCTGACACAAATTCGTTGAGCTGTCGCTCACGAGCACTTACATCCGCTTGAATTTCATATTGTCGAGACAAATCTGATTGTATTTTCTCAATGGCACTTGCCAGTGGAACAAATTTAGCTATATCATATTGTTCATGTAAATCCGCCATTGACAATTCCATTTCGCGTTGGCGTAATTTGATAAAACTGTGCTCAACCGCGAGTGTATATCTACACTCTTCACGTCGCTGATGTATCGTCTCAAAATCATCGTTAATTTTTTTCAACATCGAGTTGAAACCTCGAGACCATCTTGCTGCAATTGTTCAATAATAGAGGTAATCTCGTTAATATTTTCCTGGTTCATTACACAACAAATGCATTTCTTTAATAAAAGATTTTATCTAGACCAATTCGATAACGTGTTGCTGGATGGCCTAAACTTATCGTGATGAATTTATGCGGGGTTTTCTTTAAATTGGTTTATGTCCATGTCGCCGAGACACCATGTCTGATGAATATTTCGCAGAGTCTGTGTATCAACCCCGTTATAAATAACCCCAAAAATTATAGTTACCTCTAATTCCCTTGAAAATTTGAGTATACCGCTAGTGACGTAAATGACATCTGTGTTATTATGTCTATCCCGTAAAAATATTCTGGCTGGATTTGCTTGTTTGTCAAGCATGACATCATCGTAAACCACTAGATTGTTGATATCCCCGTTAAGATCCTCGACAGATGGCGCTTCATCGATGTCTGTGATAAATTCAATAACATCGTCTTCAGCCACTGCAGATTCATTAAATTCCTTAAGAACATTAAAGCATCGTTGGTCATCCACAGATGGAGCTTCTAAATAAAGTCTGTCCCATTTGAGCCACATCATTATCAGGTTGAGCATCAACTGAGTTTTACCCGACCCAGATGGACCAATTATAATAGCTCGAATGGAATTTGATAACACTGGATGATGCTTGACCAGTGCTTGCTCACGTGTTGGTGAAAAGTCAAGCACGTTCATATTGTACAAATATAATATTATTTACAATCGTGAGTTTGTATTGTGTTCTATAAAAGGCAATCACTGGTACAAAATTTCTGAGAGCATCCCCGTTGAGAAATATCTAAAATACGACACACAAAAATATAAGTTTGTGACGTTGGATCGCTCTGCGATCAGCAATGCTCACATTGCGGGCGGTGATATTGCTAAGGCACTCGGTAAAGCACCTGGAACGCCATGGGCTAAGTATCCTGGGGAGAAGCATCTTTCAGGATGTATTTATTGTGGTTCTGGAACTCGCCTTGATATTAGACTTGACGAAAAAATCAACCAAAACCAGGCGAATTTGCGGAAAATGCGATTGATCAAGCGTGCCGCGTTCATGATATCTCGTATAAAAATCCAGATTTACAACAACGCCATATCGCGGATGTCAAGTTAATTCACGCGCTGAATTTGATAAATAATAAAACCATACGAGAATCACTCGCAAACTGGTTGTTAAGATCGGCGATGAAAGGTAAAATAGTGTTAGGAACTGGCAATTAAACGCCAACAATTACATAATACGCGTTGACTGTCGTAAATGTTGCAAGTAGGTACAAAGAGGCTGAACCGTTATCTTCAAAAACAGCAACTGTAGTCTCAGCATCATTTGAACGAATTTATTAGCGAGAACCTCCACATTGAACACAGTTGCTACAGGTTGATCCTGGTAAAGAATTTCTCGGTGCAGTGACGAGGCTGATTCAACAACATAACGTTAAAATCTGACGTGGACACACCACGATACCTCGCGATCAGGCAATCGTTGAACGATTTAATCAAACGCTTGCAGAGCGTCTCTTTGGACATCAACATGTACAAGAATTACTGACCGGAACGCTGAGCGTTCAGGACAGATCTCATGAATGGGTTACGAGACTACCTCATGTGGTGGCCGTGTTTAACAACGAGGACACGAGTGGAATTAACATGAAACCTGTCTATGCGATGGCGAAAAAGCATATACCACAACGAAAATCACCAGTGGATCAACCACAACCAGTGTTAGGTAGTAAAGTAACAGTGAGGTATATATATGATCCCGGTGAACTTGAAGGTGGTTCAGCAAGAGCAACTGATCCCGTGTGGAGTGGAACAACACATAAAATTTCCAGCATCGTAAGATCTACTGTGCAGCCTGCGGTCTACAAACTAGATTCAACAGCTCCTCAACGTGGATTTGTCAGTGAACAATTACAGGTAATTCCTGAAAACAGATAGTTACCACCAGACTGGATACGCGCCAACAAGAAAAGCTAAGAAAGGTCACTAGCTCTTCTACGTCTGTTACATTCAAGACATGTCGATTATGTCCATGGTAAATTGTCTTACGTCATTAGGAAAATATTTCCACAACAATATTGAGTTATAGCAGGCGCAGTGATTATTTTGTTGTTGTTTCATGACAAATTCCACATCCAGATCTAACTGGCGCTGTTGTTTTTTTGCCATCTCGCGCATAACCAGCTAATTTTTTCTTCACCGCGTTGATAATTCCTGGTGACGTTGTTGTTTGTGACGTCGAAGACGCTGTTGGCAGCTTCAACACGTAGACAACCCTGCGTAACTGAGATATTTTTATTACTCTAGACACAGCAAGATAAACTAAATTTGACCATTCGATGCGATCATCAACAATCCAGATATTGGTATCTCATATTGTTAATCCCTGAGACGATGAATTGTTATTGCATATCCCAGAGTCCAACACAATGGAGTTGGCTGTCGTGAAACGACTGCTTTGCGTCTCCGACGCCGACAGCGCCTGTTGTACAGTCTCTACTGGGACCTGGACGATATCATTAAGATCAAGTTTTTGTTTTATGCCCGTTCCAGGAATGTCAACGAGTATATTTTGCTGGCGTGTATCTGCAGAGCGGTAACATGACGGGACTTGCTGAGTTCGCAATTTTTGTTTGTGGAGATCAAATAATTTACGCTGAAGTGAATCAAGGACGTTTTTCCTGGATACGACTATTTGTCATTAGGGCGCCATGAGTTTCAGAAATCAGACATTGGTGTCTCTGGAATTACTACACGCATGATTTCGCATTGAATTTTATCTGGTTGTAATCTGATTAGCTATTTTAACTGTCGTAATGTTTCATCATGTGATCGATGATCATACAAAATTTCTTCGTAGTAGCCAACGTAATTGCGCAACCAGTCATGTGGGGATTCTCCAGTAAATGGCGGAGTTTGCCTTGGATCGCCACACATGATAATTGCCATGTTTTTCGTCGTTAGGTAATCAAGAAATAGTTTTAAAATATCCTTAGACACCGTGTATATTTCGTCCCAAATAATTATTCTCGGATATATTTCTCACCCATTCGTTCTGGTGTCCATACATCACCACGCCATCTAAAGAAACTATGATACGTGCATGTGCTGACACTACGATGTTGCATATCTCTGGCAAGCCGGTTAGTTGTCGTTAGCACAATCATATCTGAATTTCTGAATAATTCTATCGCACGTGTTGTTTTACCATAACCACCTTTACCATTGAGATAGACAGTACTATGTCTTGTGATTGGATGATTCACCGATGAAATTTGTAATAAATTATAGTAGCGATAATAAACATCAGGTGCTTTAACGTCAGCTGATTCAGAATATTTACGTATTTGTTTGTGTTTTATTCTCCACGAACCCCACTTAACACCGCTTATGTCTTCTTCGATAAATGGCTCAAGAAGACCCATTTTACAACAACTAATATAGAAAGAGTCCGTGGCAACTCTAATAGCGTCATTGGGAAATTTGTTGATCATCGATAATAGATTTATTGACGAGTATGCCAGCATAGATGATCTCAAATCAGTAAACTGAGGATAATTTCCGTCGCAGTTACTAATGATAGTAACAATAATTGTTCCATCGTGTGTTGTTGCATTTCTCCGTGACACCAATATACCTTTTGCATCTGTATCCTTGACAACAAAATCTAATTCTGCTGGATCGATGATTAATCTTGTACAAGAACATGATGTCACCGATGTGAATTTATCAATAATTTTCTACAAATATTTTTGTCATCTTGTGGTAACCAAATTTGTTTTTGTTGTTTGTATGAAATTATCGTCGAGGTTACAGTCAACAATGTGAGAATATTAGCATCGAGCATGTATCGTAATAATGCTTTTGGAGCCCAACCACTCTGATTTTTTGCGTAACAATCGTTGAAATTGACATTTGTATCTGGTTTATTAAAATATCTACCAAACCAAATTGGTATCACAGGATGAATACTCGCTGAAAACTTGAATGATTTAATCTCGGCAAATCCAGTAAGATCGATATTTGGTAGTGGCCCGTTTATTGCAACTCATGTCATTGGTGTGTTGGGTGCTCGAATCGTTCAAAATAACGATGACACTCACCAAGTCCAAGAAAAGCCGCTGGATAAGCTGGTATGTTATCAACTGAGATCATGCCAGATGGATTATATTTTGTGTTCCGGAGACCACCATGACCAAATTCGACACAAGGATTAGATACATCGCTGAGAAATTCATTTGGTGTTGGACGCCACTTATTTTTTAAATTTTTTTTGTTGTTGTGCAATATGAGATACAACAGACGAAATAGTAAAACAGTTAACAAATAAATCATCGTTGTTGCAGTCATATTTTACCACAGTCTGTTTCATAGCACGTTGGAGCGTTTCCTACTGAGCTATGTCATCCATGCAAGCTCCAGTCGCATTTACATATTTTACCAAATATTTTGTTTATATTCTTGATTCTGTTAATTTGTTTCCACGTCTGGAGTTTACAAAATGCCTTATTATACGTTGAGCAACACAGTTTAGTGAGCCTGTTTTCATCGGAGCAAGAACAGATATGTCTGGTTCATTCAGGTAATAAATTGCGTAAATAATAGCTGTAGCAGGATAAGAGTTCTTGTATTATGTATTGTCAATTCCGATAAATGTTCCTTTGGTTATATTTTTGTCCAAGATGACTATTGATACTGATCTTGATTTTTTTTTACCGGATCTAATTTATTAAGTATGATCCACTGTGATACATGTGGTTTTTGTTGCTCTGTTACAAATTTTATCCCGAAAAAAAAAATACTTATTGTTATCTTGTAGATTTTGTATTATTTTATGACCAAAATTTTGATTCATTGTTAAATCTGTAAATATTCCATCACCATCTATTTTAAACGTAGACCAGACATGAAGAGCACCATCGTTCTAATACTCATTCTTTGCTGTTTTTATTATTTCATGTAATTGTAGTTCAAGTGGCAATTGTTTTCTATCATCGTTCAGTCGGTCAAAATCAAATCTTGATGTTGATGGCTCAATCGTTGATAACCTTATAAACTCATCTTATGTTGCTTCTAGTGATTTGATGTATTTTTTTTATGAGATTGAAATCTGTTTTCGATTTTGATAATGTGATTCTGTTCCCAATGTAGTAATCTAACTTCATCCCATCGACACATAGTATATAATTACTTTTCTTATATATATATATATATATATATATATATATATATATATATATATATATATATATATATATATATATATATATATATATATATATATATATATATATATATATATATAATGGCATTTCTCTAATTATACTTGTATCTAATTAGACATTTACTAATAGTATAATGATCAACCAAACATATAACAGTATAACAGTTGCAAGTGGCTTATGATGGGGTCGTCTACAGCTTGTGGAAAAAATTGTTGCTGTGATGATTGCGCTATCATTTACAGAGTATTAAACATGGAAGTACAGGACCTCTACCATGTCTACATTTTATGGGGTGGGTATCAAGGGGAAAACACAGTTATATGTAGCTTGTGGAGGACTACATTACAGAGAGCTAAAGATATATTTCGAGAAACAAAAGCTGATGATTATATGAAAATAATAGACACTAGAGATTATGTTGAGAGATACATTAAGAAAAGTCAATATTAGAGCCAAAACTATTGTATGATGGAACAGGGAAAGATTGAAGTTAGTGATGAAAAGTTTTTGAAGCACCCGATATTTACTAATTTCGAAGCGATCAGAGCTTGCATTATACGAAATTGTCCACTAAAAGAACTGTAGGAAATATTATAAATACAGTGGATACTCAAATTAGTATTAGAATTGCTGGTAATAAAAAAAAAAAAATGTACCTTGCTTACAAATTTATTTACGAGTGCTTTAACGGCTTGATTGATGATGGTTTTGTTAAAAGACAACAATCTGGAAAATCTACAGGCTATAACAAATAGAGAAACTACAATATGTGTAAATGCTGCAAAACATTTTAAAAAATCACCACCAAAATATATTAAATCAATCAATATTGAAATAAATGAAATAATAGAATTTAATACGACGTACTCTGCTGGAAAATACTTTGATATTCATATAGACTCGGTACATAAAGTAGAATAAGGTATAACCAACTCGGCTACATCAAAGAGACTCAATCAAAAAATAAAATTTCAGTATATTTAATTAGTAAATAACTACATATTGAAGATCTTTTGTGAATTCTAGCTATGATTTGGTCATCCGGTGACTAAAAAATCGACCTTGTTTGATTCATGAGAAAACAGCAAACGAAGCCACGAAACTGCATAACGGGGACACCAACAAGTTTTTCTTACAAATATTGGTTACTGAAATGGAGCCTTGGATAATTTTTTGGCGTCATTTTCATCCATGTCTGCCGCCATTTTCTCTGTTCCGCCTCTGTGCTGCTTGAAATGACTGTTTTGTGTGTTTTGGTAGGGGGATACATACAAACGAGAAGGTATTCAAATACTGTCGATTCAGGTTATAAAACAGAGAAATTGTTACTGACACAAAGGAAAATTAATATACTTTTTAAATGAGAATGTTCAAAGCTTTTCTAAAAATGTTTATCGTATCAAAGTTCTTTGACATAAAAATAATAAAATGTTCCTTCATTTGTCTTTACAAAAGGTTCAATGTATAAGTGCAAGACATTTGCTGATTTTACCTGGGTTTTTGGGGGGTGGGGTGGGGGTATATGAACATTATCCGTTTTTACCCATTTTTGCATTACCTCAAAGAAAATGGTTAAATCAACGTTTCTTTCACTTAAAAATGTAGAAATTAAAAAAAAAAAAAAAAAAAAAAAACTGGTAAAACACGCCGAGGGCAACTTCATTTGAGAAGCCAATTAACAATGCTAATACCATAGTCCGACTATATCAACTCGTGTGTTTGTACCCCCCTACCGATTTCAATAATGGAAACCTTTAATGTGATAAAAAGTGCAAGGAATTTAGTCATTTCATTGATTGATTTATATTTTCGAACCTGACTGCTAGTAGAATGGCCCTAACACCATCGTCGTCTGCGCGTTTCATGCTTAACAGAAATTTTCAATATAATAGACGGACATGCTCGAGATTCATTTCCACTTCCTGGACAAGTCCATTTTCAGTAAAGGGGTATGTGCACAACTACAGATGTACATACATAAGGTCGTCTTCATCCGATATTTACAATGTCGAATCAAGCAAACAAAAAGAATGACAACAACAAATTTGCCTTTCACGTGGATTTAACAAGTGGTTTAATTAATATGTTCATGTGTGCAAAGGGATATAATTCCAAACTCTCAACGTTATGGAAATTTACGGAATTATCCGGCACTTATGGAATTGGATGAACTACGTTATTATGTTGTCTGATGGAAATAAACTAGCCCATAGTGTACGCAATATGGCGCCGTGTTAGTATGGAAAGTCCGTTAAGCATGAAAGGTGCAAGGGGATGCCAGTATTAGTGCCATTCTGGTCACAGGTTAGAAATTATAAATCAATGATTCAATTGACTTAGTTCTGTGCATTTTTTTTTTTAATCACATTAAACATTTTCATTATTGAAATCAGTAGGGGGGTACAAACAAACGGGGATGTATAGTCAGACTATACTACTACTAATAATAAATAGTAGTAGTAGTAATTTTAGATGTTTCATGTTTTTATGTGTGATTGCTTTGTTCTATTTGTCCGTTTGGTTTTTATGTTAACTGTGTTAACAAATGCATACCTGTTGAGTGTAAATATATGTTATTTTAGTTGTTATTTATTCTAATAATTTCATTCTTGACCCTCTATCCCACCACCTATGGAATGAATGGTGGTGTGCTGGCACGCTCTAAATATTTCCCAGCACGTGCTAATTACATACAAAAAGAAAAATGAAACTTAAAACATTTGGAGATTGCTTGGCAGTATAAATGAGATAAATCAATTATTTGAGCAGCAGAGAGGCTGAACCCTACAACTTTGTAGAGACCTTATTTTTGAAAATTAAGGTTTCCTACGAAGGCTGAAAAAAGAAGTTTTTGCCTTAATAATGAAAACTTCTTTAATTGACCAGATTTTTTCTGATTTTTTCACGTGCTGGTCACTACGCGTATGTCCTTCAGCCTCTCTGCTGCTATAAATTAACCAAAGATTTTATCTAAACCTACACGATACCTTGATCTTGGATCGTGTAAATTTATCGTTATAAATCCAAACGGAACAGCTTGTGCTTTTGAAAAGAAGTTTTTAAATTTAATCATGTCCATGTCGCCTGAACACCAAGTATAATAAATATTCTGTAGAGTATAATTATCTACTCCATTAAATACAACTAAAATATTGCAGTTGTCTCTGATTACTTTTGGAATTTGTGTATATCTCTGAGTAACATAAATCATATCCGTGTTTTTATGTCTACCTCGAGAAAATATTCTAGCTGGATTTGATTGTTTGTCCAGCATAACATCATCATACACTACTAAATTATTAATGAATCCATCTAGATCATCTACAGATGGTGCTTCATCAATATCGGTTATAAAATCAATAATATCATTTCCATCCAGTAGTTTTGCATTTTTATTAAAATCTTTAAGTACTTCATAACACCTCTGATCATCTACAGATGGTGCTACTAAATACAGTTTGTTCCACTTGAGCCATCGCATTATCAGATTAAGCAATAATTGCGTCTTTCCACTTCCAGATGGGCCTATTATAATCATTCTGATAGAATTTGGTAACACTGGATGGTGCTTTACTGGCTCTTGTTTTCGTGTCGCAGAAAAGTCAATTATATCCATATAATTAATAATATGAGTCTATATTGTGTTCGATGCAGAACACCTACCGATACTACTGAATTAACGACAGTAACAACAAAAAATAAAAGACGTGCACTTACAGGCAAGTGTGTGAAATGTGGTACCAAGAAATATAAATTTATTCCAACAAAGACAGGTGGGGGTGTTATAGCCGTTTCGTTAGGAAAATTACCAGGAACTCCATGGGCTAAATATCCCGGTGAGAAACATTTACCCGGATATAATTATTGTGGCCCAGGAACTCGTCTCGATATCCGACTCGATGATCAAGATCAACCAAAACCAGGAGAGTATCCAGTAAATAAGATTGATCAAGCATGTCATGTTCATGATGTTGCTTATAAAAGTAAGGATTTGCAACACCGACATCTTGCGGATGTGAAATTGATTCACGCGTTAAATGCTATACCTAATAAATCTCTCAGAGAAAAATTAGCTAGTTTTCTAGTAAAAACTGCTATGAAAGGTAAACTAGTGTTAGGGGCTGGTAATTAATTATATAACTATCATAATGGAATCTGTTTATTATTCCTCGAGAGGATTTTGGAGAGGTAAAGCAGCGATTAGTAAACTCGCCGAAGCAGCAAAAGTTTCACGTAATGTCGCTGCATCATGGTTAGCACGACAGGCAATATGGCAAATCTTCCTAAGTCCACCTAAAAGAATTCATTACGCGCATTTTGATGTTAGTGTCCCTAATGAAGTTCATCAAGCTGATATTTTGTTTTTACCACATGATACTGTTAAAACACGTGGACGAAAATCACGCACGTACAAATACGCATTGACTGTTGTTGACGTTGCGAGTAGATATAAAGAAGCGGAGCCGTTATCAACAAAAACAGCATCTGAAGTTGCATCTGCGTTTGAGCGAATTTATCAACATGGTGGTCTACGATGGCCACAGTTATTACAAGTTGATCCTGGCAAAGAATTTCTTGGAGTAGTATCATCGTTGATGAAGAAACATAACGTTAAAATCAGACGAGGACATACTGAAATTCATCGTGATCAGGCAATCGTTGAACGGTTTAATAGAACACTTGCCGAGCGGTTATTCGGATACCAATATGCAAAGGAAATATCTACTGACTTCAAAGATAGATCTCGTGAATGGGTTGCAAGATTACTGAGTGTGATAGCTGCGTTGAATAATGAAATTACTCGTGCAACTTCCATGAAACCTTCTAATGCGATCAAAAAAAAATATATACCCCGTAGCAATGGCTACGGACGACATGAATCTTTCTCTCAACCAGTATTAGGTAATGTTACAGTTAGATATTTATATGAACCTGGCGAACTTGAAGGCGGTAAAAAGAGAGCAACCGATCCTATCTGGAGCGTGACTACACATACAATTTCTAGCGTAGTTAGATCCACTGGAAGACCTGCCATATACAGACTAGATTCTACTGCCCCTCAGCGTGGATTTGTACGTGAACAATTACAAGTAATTCCTGCAGATACACAATTACCACCACGTTCACTTATGTAAATTAGCGCCCCGGCGTCGATTACATTCAAGACAGGTCAGCATCACATTTTCACGTGTATGATCAAGATCACTATTAATTCTGTCTACGGTAAATTGTCTTGGATTATTATTCGAATACTGCCATAGCATCTTACAGTTACAGCTTGCACAATGATTATTCTGTAGTTGCTTTTGTGTTATAATAAATTCAGTATCAATATCAAAATCACGCTTATTTTTTTTTTGTCACATTGTTTATAACCAGCTAATTTTTTCTTTATTACAACATCGTCATTAGTAATTTCCTCAGTTATCACGTAATCTATAATAACCCTATGTAGTTGAGTTATTCTTCTAACACGAGATACTGCAAGATAGACTAAGTTTGACCATTCGATACGATGATCTACAATCCAGATATTTGTATCAGAGATAGTTAATCCCTGTGACGAATGAATCGTTATAGCGTATCCTAACATCCACGGTGATTTTTCCATGTTTAATGCGCTCTCGACAACATCAATGGCAACCAAAACAATGTCATTCAGTACAAGATTTTGTACTCGGACATTTTCAGCGTCTCCACCTGGTATTTCAACTTCAATATTCTGTCGTCGAGTATCTGCTGGGCGATAACACAAAGGTACAGGTAACTTTGGAAACTTTTCTTTATGTAACGTAAATAATTTCTTTTGCAGTTCATCACGAACTATATTTCTACTTGCGACTATCAAATCAGCAGGCTTCCATAAAGTCCAAAAATCATTCATAGTTGTCTCTGGAATTACTTTACGCATAATCTCACATTGTATTTTAACTGGTTGTAGTCTGATTAATCTTTTAAACTCTTTCAGCGGCTCATCAATAGCTCTATGGTCATTATGTATTTCTTCATAATAATCTACATTATTCTTTAGTCATTCATGTGGAGACTGTCCAACAAAGGGTGGTGGTTGACCATGATCGCCACACATAATCACAGCAGTATTCTTTGTCAATAACCATTCAAGAAATGTCTTTAGTGTTTCTAACGACACCGTGCATATCTCGTCCCATATAATATATTTAGGTATATATTTTTCACCCATTCGCTCAGGAGTCCACGTGTCTCCGCACCATCTAAAGAAACTGTGATATGTACACGATTTTACTCCCCGTTCTTTTATTTCTCTAGCAAGTTTATGTGTAGGTGTCAAAACAATTATATCTGAACTATTATTCATAAATAAATTAATCGCACGAGTTGTTTTACCTGAACCACCACACCCATTAAGATAAACAGTCTTATGTCTAGCCACAGGATCGTACACAGATGGTGCAGATGACTTTGATGTTTGATTATTTCTGTAATATGTCTCCACAATTTCAACATCCGCAGATTCAGAATAACTAAGTATATTTTCTTGTTTTATCCTCCACGTCCCCCATTCACCATTACCGAGTTTTAATAAATCTTTATATTTTTTATGTACATAAAATGAATCCGTAGCGACTCTAACAGTGTGACGAGGAAATTTATTTATCATCGATAATAGATTTATAGAAACATATGCCAACATCGAAGATCTTAAATGAGTAAACTGCGTTGACTCGCCATCAAGGTAGCTCACAATGGTACCTAGTTTCGTTCCATCTCATAAATAAGCATTACATCTGTTTATAAACGTATTTTTCTCCGTTGTATCAGCGATTATAAAATCTAGTTCAGCATCGTCCATAATCAATCTTGTACACGCTCGTTTATGATCATGTGATCCTCCTTGTGTAAACTTACCGATTATCTTTCTACCAAGATCTTTTACAAGTTTTTCATCGTACTCGTTCCTGCATTTACTTATTTTAATGACATGATCTTCATCAATATCAGGGAATTCTTTCCTGGCATCATCGACACTAAATCTATCCGGTTCTGGTAACCAAACTTGCTTCTGTGAACTATGCGATATAATTGCTTCAGTTACCCTCAACGATATTAAAAATCCAGCATCAAGCATATACCGCAATAGTACTATCGGAACCCAACATTTTTCTGAAAAATGTCTTCCAAACCAAGCATAAGTAATCGGATGGAGACCCTCTCTAAACTCGAATGATTCTACATAAGCAAATCCTGTTAGGTCAACATCTGGTCCTTCCATGGGAAGGGGTCCGTTTATCGCAACCCTGGTCATGTCATGTGTAGGATGTCCGAATCTCTTAAAGTATTTAGAACATACCCCATATCCAAGAAAACTCCCAGGATAACATGCAGCCATATCAACTGAGATAACATCATTATAATCGTATTTGGTGTTCCATAATCCACCGTGACCATATTCTACACAGCTTTTCTTGACATCTTCAAGGAATTCTGATTGTGTCGTTTTCCATGAATTTTTCTCCTGAGCGAAATGGGCAGCAACCGATGGTACGGTAAAACAGTTATTCAGTAATTGTCCAACTATGACATCATCAGAGGTATATTTCAATGCAAGATGTTCCATTTCTTCATGAAGAAATTCTGTACGATAAATATCACCGTTAGGCCGTACAAACTGATCGTAATAGTATTCTGAACTTTGAAATAACCAAACAGACACAGGGTCACTTTTACTTATATTTCTGATAAAATCAAATATATCACCATCATAAAACTTAACTTTTCTATCTCGTGGAAATATCGTTACAGCATTAGTCCATGCATGTGCATTATGATCAACGATTGTTATAGGGTTTCCATTTTTATATATTTTGGTTCGTATAATATCTCTCCGGTTAGTGTTTTTACTGTTATTGGAAATCTTAATAACTTTTCTAGTTCAGCAACATCCTTAATAGATGCACCAGCATCTTTAACCGTTTCTGCCCATGTGTTTATTTTTTTATGTCTTAAATCTGTTAAGCCATTACCACGTATCGCATTTGTAAAATGTTCTGTAACTCGTTCAGCTACACAGTTTATTCTTGATATTTTCATCGGCTTGAGATCCGCAACATTAGGTTTATCATTTAGCGAATATATTGCGTAGACAACTGCAGTCGCTTAATAACCTTGTACATAGTAAGGTTTATCAATGCCAGTAAGTATTCCAGGTTTGGATCTGTTATTTAAGAGAACAATATTACCCCCGGACTGCACACGGACTGGATCACGCTTATCACGAATAATCCAGATATCTTCTTCTGTATTTACAATAAATTTTATTAAAATAAAATATTTTTGATTATCAAGGTGATTAATAATTACTTTTCCTCGTTTGTCATTCATCATATTTGTAACATTTCCAACTCTGAATGTTGACCATGCATGAACTGCACCATCGTCACGAAATTCCCTTTTTGCTTCACGAATACGTTCGGTTACCGTTAATGCCAGATCCTGCATCGAAGTAATAAATTTATATTCTGATAGTCTATCAAGGTCAAATCTAGCAGGGGAAGGTTCAATAACGGATAATTCCTCCATATTATAATTAGGGCAAGTATATATTTAATTGAACATTAATCTTTTGTATATGATTCAACCAAATCAATGCCACTGGTTAAAAATCGGTTATACGTCTCCGTGTAACAGAACATGCGTGAATGAATACTGTAGTTATCATATGCAATGTGTCAGAAATGGAAGTCTAGGACCAAAACCGTGTATTGTGTGTAGTGCTGGAGTGCGAGGAAAAACTCAATTGTGCGCGCAATGCGGTGGTAAAAAATACAGAGAGTTAAAACGATATTATGATAAAAAAAATAACGCTGACTCTCCTATAAAGACCGAAGAAGATTATTTGGCTAGATTTTCAAAAAACAATGATTTAGACAAATAAATATTATATATAAATGGAACAAAATGAGTTTGTGTCACATCCAATCCTTACCAATTATGAAGCATCTCGAGAAGGTGTGATTAGAAACTGCAGATTGAAAAAACCAGTCGGTAGTATTGATAATACTGGTCATCTTAGATTTACTGCTAATGGCAAGAAAAAAAGATATTTATCTCATATATTTACCTACGAGTGTTATTTTGGAATAATCAAAGATGGGTATGTGGTGGATCACATCAACGGCAATAAGCTTGACAATTCGATTTCTAATTTACGAGTTACTACACAGAGTCAAAATTGTAAATCCGGAAACACAGGAAGGTGTAAATTATACAGAAAGAGAGCTATTAAATCCGTAAATACAGAGACTGGGGAAGAAATTAGTTTTGAATCAATTAATTCTGCTGCCAAATACTTTGACATAGTACCACGATCGGTACAATTTGTCGCAGAAAATATACAAAAATCTTCCTTTTCCAAAAGATTTACACAAAAAATAAATTTTCAATACGTTTAGTCTACCGTATTTTTAATATTACCAAAATGATTACTTGATACCTACTGAAACATGGTTGGGATACAATATGAGGTATCCATAGAAACATATCCATGAGAGATACCTACTGAAACGTTAATTTTCCCAAGGATTTTGTTTAGCCATAATTACAGTCACTGACTCTGTCAGGGGTCCACCTTCATCGTCGCTGCTCTCAGCGTCATTATCATTTTTTACAGAATCAGATAGCATAATCTTTCTTAATTGCATTACACGATTATCCACAATCTTTTTTCTTTCGTACTCGTGAGACAGTTCGGATTTAATATTTTCGATCGAACGTGCAAGAGGTGTAAATAGCTTTACCTGATTGTCGTTTACTATAGTTAGTGATTCAAGCATAGCTTGATAAATTAATTTTATAAATCTGTAGTTTGAAGGTAGTGTATATTTATTATCAAATTTTCTTTGTTGCAGTAATTCAAAATCGCATATAATTTTCTGAGGGTCGAGATTATCAGATATTTTTATTCCGTTATGTTTTAGTTTTTTAATAGCAGAAATAATATCATTAATGTTTTCTTGGTTCATTATATATATAAACAAAAATATACAGCGCGGGGTGACATTCGGTCTACCATTCCATAGTTGTATCAGATAAACCTAATGAGGTTCCGAATCTTTGTTTAGACATTTACCCCCAAGAGACCCCTAAATATCCGTAACCGAAACTTTAGAGGCTCAGAGGGTTGTCTATACGTGTTATTAGTTTACCCCCGAAAGAATTCCTAAATATCCGTAACCGAAACTCTAAGAACTCAGAGGGTTATTTATACACGTGTAGGTCTTATTTTAGTGACCAATCAGATTCTGTTTATTGCCTTACAAGAATTCCTAGATATCCGTAACCGAAACTCTAAGAACTCAAAGGCTGATTGGTCTTTGTGGCCTGGAATCTCATTAGGTTTATTTTTAGTTTTGCGATTGTGTCTTTTGGAATGGCCCTTGTGTGGGGTACCCCTTTAGTGAAGTCACAAGGTCACGACCTCATATCACCCCCGCTGTATATTTTTGATGAGATGATATGATGATGATATGATGATGATGATGATGAAATGCCGTCTTCACGCCAGCACACCAACCCATAACGATCAACCAATGGGTGATTCATAAAAGTGAATCCACCACGTGTTGACGTAGTGGATTGGTGTACTCTGAAGACGGGGGGGGGGGGCTGGAGCCCCCAATAAATTATAAATCTTGGCCTAAAATCGCCCCCCGCAGACAATTTGTCCTTCTTGGGTTTCGAACCATGACCCTCCGGATGAGAGTTTCTACGCGCTATCAACTGAGCTATCGGACCTTGTTATAAATACATATTGAAAAATTTAGTATGTGTTTACCAATAACCTTAGCTTAACAATGTGTCAGTCATATCGTTATTCCTAAAAACTACAATATTCTTAACAAAAACCACATTTTTCTGTCTAAAATGAGATTTTATAGTTTCCAAAAAATATATATTATAACACTGAGTCTATGCGTGGGCCGTAACAGCGGATATTGATTTAGTTATATAGCGGTTCTTAAAATAACTTTACGCACAGCTGTTATGGAAAAATCAATATGCAGCCAAAGTCTTCTAGATTTCATTGTGCACGGATTTTATGTAAACAAAAAGAATATAATATTATAGACATCCGGATATTTTTTTTTTTTTTGTTATAATAACGTATTATGATTTCTCATACAGGTTTATATTTAGGACTTCATTTCTCGTGTCCAGAATTCTATTATTTTGGTCTGTGAGTTTAAAGTGTATTCTTGATAATAACGGATTATGAACTCGCAGGTACACGGGGTTAATTGGCTCTGATACAATTAACGAACCGGGAGGGACCAACGGACTAAAACTGAATAATATATACCCTTGCTGAGCCTGGCTAGACTTAGAAAGATCTACCTGATAGCTACCTTCAATAACATCACATACCAGATTGACTGCAATTGTTGTTGTTATATTTACAATGCCTGGCGATATATGACGTCCGGCACCAAAGGGGTTGTTATTGTGTTTTAGTATAACCGGTGGTGGGGCTATTTTTCTCCATGAATCACACATCCTTTTAAAATGTTCATCAATAAGATCATTAACTGATTTTTTTAACTCGGACGAGTTAAATCCGGGAATTATAAATGTTGCTAGTTGTTCTCGCGTAATTCCGAAATATTTAAGAAAAACTGTTGTAAATAAGTGATTGTTTGGAACACGCTGTTCTGGATCGTCTTCATTAACTATATAATCTTCAAAATATGTTACTCTAGGGAGTACTAATCTTTTCTCTCTGTTAACAAAAACATCATTCATGAACTCTAGGTCTGAAGCAACTTGATTCAAATGCTGTATCGTTTCAATTATCTGATTTTTTAAATCATCGTTGTAAAAAACATTAACACTTGAAAATAAATTTTGTAGATTATTAAATACACGCTGATGCTCAGATTTAATTGTATTAGCATATGAATTTATTAAATCAATATCAAGTGTTCTTATCGAACCTTTCTTGCCATCAATTTGTTTCGTAAAATAGAATTCTATTCTATCTATATAATGTGGAATTCTTCCAGCACTATCAAAATATCGTTGCCATGGATAAGCCTCTTTTACTTTTCGATATTCTGGAATATTTATAAACACCTTTTTATCAGTAATGAAGTCGGATCGCTGTGGTTCTGGTGGTCCCTGATAAGCTGGTGCAACTTCAGGCCATCCTAGCACGGATCTGATCGAACTCTGATAAATATCTACGAGATAATCAGGAGAATTTATTTCAATCGCCGCTGATAGTGTTGGTTCATGAACAGTGATCGCTATTTTAGATTCTTTTCCTGTGATAGATTTAATTCTGCGTTGGAACTCATCATTAATCTGTTCTATTTGATAACTACCCGTTGAAATTCCAACAACTTGCCAATCAGGTGTTCCATCAGGTTTATTTTTATTCGCGAATACCAGTGAATTATTTGGTTGTTGTCCACCAAACGGTTTTGACCTGATATTAGGCCAACTATAATAAACTCGTAATTGCGCTAATGCTATTTCCTTTGCTGGAATTGCAGTCGGAAAATTAACGCTAAATTCAGGATTGGTTGAACTTAATGATATCATAGTAGTTTTTTGACGGCGTTGTATTAGCCACGATCTGCTGAAGTAATTGCGACTCTGACATTATTATTATCGTTATTATTTAATTCTCCATCTTTCCGTTATTATCACTAGCGATTATGAACGCTTCATCGTAGGTTTTCATTATCGTTACGAACTCCTCATCGGATATTTTACCATCACTGAGATGCGCTGAAATATACGAGCATAATTTAGTGTATGCGGCTGTTGCTGTGTGCAATTTCATCACGTACTCGTTTAGTTTATCATTCGTACACGTAGATATTTTTTTAGAGATAATACTGAAAATACCTGCGCATGTTGTTGCCGTTGAAACTATAATCGTTACAACTGCGGGCGCTGTCATCGTTATTGTTGATAATAATAATCCAGTTCCAGCAATAACAGCAGAAACCGAGTATACCATTATATCAATAACGACCATACGACGACGATATTTTTTTACCTTTATCGTGTAATCGTCGATGATATTTTTAGTTTAGTTTGACACTCACATACTTGAGCGTATCTGTGACGTTGAACGTCGATAAATGATTCTTGATTCATTATACTTATCTAGGTAACTAATTCGGGAGTTTCAGCTACGAACTCAATACACCACCAATAAGTCGCTGCGGTTAACTTTTTATCATTCGCTATTAGCATAAACGTTTCCTCGACATCTTTATTTAACACTATAGACACAATTCAAGAAAAATCATCGGTTGAATGACGCCATGGAAATGTGGTAAATATACTGAATTTTGCACTACTAAATACAGATAATCTGTATACACCAGTAACCTCTGCAGTGTGTTTAAAAGTGTTATTTTCCTGCGACCATGTTGCCTTTCCTGATGCGACTGTGTACACGATATTAATGATCTGCTTGTGGGGAATTTTAACGAGATTAGTTTTTTGAATAATGTTAGGAATACCACTAATGATATCGTTGAGTCTTGCGTTAATGTCAGCGAGATTAATAATAATAGTTGGTGGAGTTCCAAAAAATTCGTTAATATTTCTGTTTACATTTCTACGAAAATTTAGAAATGTTTGTACATGATTAAAATATTCAGTTCTAAATGCAGCAATTCCATCATTGATAATCGTTAATGAAGTAGTTATTGGAATTTCCTTATCGTCGACGTATTTCTTCGTTGCAGCGTCGAAATCTGTTTCTGGTGTTCTGAGATTATTAATACCATTACTATTCATGTTGAGAAATGCACGCATTATACCACCGCGCACTGACACGTATTTGGATTCTTGATCATCGGCGTATTTTTTTGTTGCTGCGTCTGTATCTGCGATTGGATCTCCAAGATGTGTAATTTTTCTTCTTGACATAATAATGTCACCGGTAAATACATCACCAGTTTTCTTAACATAGTCGTTAACCGATTTACCGGAATCCTGTATTTTACCTTGATCGGTGAAAGTAACGATATTATTAACAACCGCGTTGGGAATTCGTATAAGTACATCTGGTAGTTGTATGTTACTCGTTTTTAATCGTCCTTGTTTGTCCTGAAAAACGACGACTTCATTTTGATCCACACTTGTTATATTTAATAAATCATCGATTTCATTTCTAAGCTGATCAAGAGTTGCATATTTAGATAAATCGACCTTCTGAGCTCTACCTGAGGATCTTCCATAAATATCTACCATTATATTTACTGATATCTGTTTAAGTGTGATAACGTAGTGTAGTGAACGCGTGCACGACTTTATGAGGTGGCGCTGCTGATTTTGATACAGCATCAAGCACAGCGAGGGTTTCACGACCGCATATTGGGGGATCAGTTATTTTTTGTGTTGGTAGCGTTGAATACCAGATTGGAATACTTTTATCGCCGGTAACGTACTCTAAAAATTCTTTTAGTGGTGCTAATCCATACGAATCGAAATAAATAATTCCACGTGGATCAATTGCATATCCGACCCAGTGCGTGCCTGGGCCAGAGTTTTTATCGAGATTAATGATACCGGTTTCATGTTGCATTGCAACGGTAGGTAATTGATCGCGCATAAAAACAC
Organism: Megalonaias nervosa; assembly: GCA_016617855.1. NCBI lineage: Eukaryota > Metazoa > Mollusca > Bivalvia > Unionida > Unionidae > Megalonaias > Megalonaias nervosa. The sequence continues at coordinate 47,468 of JAECUM010031658.1, forward strand.
CTCTGAAATTTTTTATTTTTAATTGCTTAGCAGCATTAAGTAAATCAAAATTGGAC